>ONZH01012709.1:0-51884 GCA_900303285.1 Rhinella marina
TTTAAGAGGTCTCACCTCTTGGCCTCCACAATTAAGTCTTGCCTTTTTAAGAGGTCTCACCTCTTGGGCCTCCACATAATTTTTAAGAGGTCTCACCTCTTGGGCCTGCACAAAATGTTTAAGAGGTCTCACCTCTTGGGGCCTGCACATAATTTTTAAGAGGTCTCACCTCTTGGGCCTCCACATAATTTTAAGAGGTCTCACCTCTTGGGCCTCCTCATAATTTTTAAGAGGTCTCACTCTTGGGCCTCCTCATAATTTTTAACAGGTCTCACCTCTTGGGCCTCCACATAATTTTTAAGAGGTCTCACCTCTTGGGCCTGCACAAAACTGTTTAAGAGGTCTCACCTCCTGGGCCTGCACAAAATGTTTAAGAGGTCTCACCTCTTGGGCCTCCACAAAATCTTTAAGAGGTCTCACCTCTTGGGCCTCCACATAATTTTTAAGAGGTCTCACCTCTTGGGCCTCCACATAATTTTTAAGAGGTCTCACCTCTTGGGCCTGCACAAAATCTTTAAGAGGTCTCACCTCTTGGGCCTTCACAAAATCTTTAAGAGGTCTCACCTCTTGGGCCTCCACATAATTTTTAAGAGGTCTCACCTCTTGGGCCTCCACATAATTTTTTAAGAGGTCTCACCTCTTGGGCCTCCACAAAATCTTTAAGAGGTCTCACCTCTTGGGCCTCCACATAATCTTTAAGAGGTTTCACCTCTTGGGCCTCCACAAAATGTTTAAGAGGTCTCACCTCTTGGGCCTCCACATAATTTTTAAGAGGTCTCACCTCTTGGGCCTCCACATAATTTTTAACAGGTCTCACCTCTTGGGCCTCCACATAATTTTAAAGAGGTCTCACCTCTTGGGCCTGCACAAAACTGTTTAAGAGGTCTCACCTCTTGGGCCTGCACAAAATGTTTAAGAGGTCTCACCTCTTGGGCCTCCACAAAATCTTTAAGAGGTCTCACCTCTTGGGCCTCCACAAAATCTTTAAGAGGTCTCACCTCTTGGGCCTCCACATAATTTTTAACAGGTCTCACCTCTTGGGCCTCTACATAATTTTAAAGAGGTCTCACCTCTTGGGCCTCCACAAAATCTTTAAGAGGTCTCACCTCTTGGGCCTCCACAAAATCTTTAAGAGGTCTCACCTCTTGGGCCTCCACATAATTTTAAAGAGGTCTCACCTCTTGGGCCTCCACAAAAATCTTTAAGAGGTCTCACCTCTTGGGCCTCCACATAATTTTAAAAGAGGTCTCACCTCTTGGGCCTCCACAAAATCTTTAAGAGGTCTCACCTCTTGGGCCTCCACAAATCTTAAGGTTCCTCTGGGCTGCACAAATCTTAGAGGTCTCACCTCTTGGGCCTCCACAAAATCTTTAAGAGGTCTCACCTCTTGGGCCTCCACATAATTTTAAAGAGGTCTCACCTCTTGGGCCTCCACAAATCTTTTAAAGAGGTCTCACCTCTTGGGCCTCCACAAAATCTTTAAGAGGTCTCACCTCTTGGGCCTGCCACAAAATCTTTAAGAGGTCTCACCTCTTGGGCCTCCACAAAATCTTTAAGAGGTCTCACCTCTTGGGCCTCCACAAAACTGTTTAAGAGGTCTCACCTCTTGGGCCTGCACAAAATGTTTAAGAGGTCTCACCTCTTGGGCCTCACAAAATCTTTAAGAGGTCTCACCTCTTGGGCCTCCACAAAATCTTTAAGAGGTCTCACCTCTTGGGCCTCCACATAATTTTAAAAGGTCTCACCTCTTGGGCCTCCACATAATTTTAAAGAGGTCTCACCTCTTGGGCCTCCACAAAATCTTTAAGAGGTCTCACCTCTTGGGCCTCCATAAAATCTTTAAGAGGTCTCACCTCTTGGGCCTCCACAAAATCTTTAAGAGGTCTCACTCTTGGGCCTCCACATAATTTTAAGAGGTCTCACCTCTTGGGCCTCCACAAATCTTTAAGAGGTCTCACCTCTTGGGCCTGCCACAAAATCTTTAAGAGGTCTCACCTCTTGGGCCTCCACAAATCTTTAAGAGGTCTCACCTCTTGGGCCTCCACAAAATCTTTAAGAGGTCTCCACCTCTTGGGCCTCCACAAAATCTTTAAGAGGTCTCACCTCTTGGGCCTCCACAAATGTTTAAGAGGTGTCACCTCTTGGGCCTCCACATAATTTTAACAGGTCTCACCTCTTGGGCCTCCACATAATTTTAAAGAGGTCTCACCTCTTGGGCCTCCACAAAATCTTTAAGAGGTCTCACCTCTTGGGCCTCCACAAAATCTTTAAGAGGTCTCACCTCTTGGGCCTCCACAAAATCTTTAAGAGGTCTCACCTCTTGGGCCTACAAACAATTTTTAAGAGGTCTCACCTCTTTAGCCTCCACACAATTTTTAACGGGTCTCACCTCTTGGGCCTCCACATAATTTTTAAGAGGTCTCACCTCTTGGGCCTCCACAAAATGTTTAAGAGGTCTCACCTCTTGGGCCTCCACATAATTTTTAAGAGATCTCACCTCTTGGGCCTCCACATAATTTTTAAGAGGTCTCAGCTCTTGGGCCTCCACATAATTTTTAAGAAGTCTCACCTCTTTAGCCTCCACACAATTTTTAAGACGTCTCACCTCTTGGGCCTCCACAAAATTTTCCATGAGCCTCTGGCCAGCCCACGGCCTCTTCCTGCCTTTTGCGGTCCTACGCATCCCTCCACATCCCCACTGCTTTACCTGCTAGACATGACACTGGGCCAGGTCGGGTCACTGATATCTCTAGCGCCAACAATTTGGGCATTTTAAGGCTTCTGCATGTGTTTGAGTTGTTTTTACATTTTAAAGAAGACATGTCTGACCACATTTCACACACACACACAATGACAATTAGGGGTGGGGTCTATTTGCTTTCCCCCTTGCCTATGCCATCTGTGGTTGTCATAGGCAACGTGATTTTAAGGGGTGCAGAATTTCATCTTTTTTTTGTCTAGTTTGGCTTGGGGTCCATGGCAATGTAGAGGAAAGAAGGTTTCCTTGTATGGTCTCACTTTACAGAGAGGTTAGATTGTCTTTGGAGTGTATTGTTGAGAGGCTGTGATAGTGGCGTAATAGTGCGACTTGGGCGCGTTATATGCACCCAGACATGCTTCCCCTGCTGTCCCAGTTGCATTCCAGCAGTGTTGGCATCCTTTTCTGAGGTTTCAGGGTGGACTTGGTGACCTCCAAGTGGTCGAATTGAGATTTCCAAGTGGCGAGCATTTTTTTCCCATAGACTTTAATGGGATTCGATATTCGGTCGAATAGTCGAATTTCGCGGTCTATTCGAATCGAATTTCGAACTTTCGAATATTTCACTACTCGCTCATCTCTAGTTACAATCAGTAACGGGGATACTCAACAATTTTCATAAATCTCCACAAAAACAACAAGAGTATAGCCACTTGCCCCTTTAAAATCAATTTCTTTTATTGACAAATATAATAAAATACAATTGCCATCCATATATATACATAAGTAGGAGTAAACTAATAAACGCCAATTTGACACTCGCTAAGTAAAACTATAGCCTGCAGTGGATATCATAAGTCAATAGCTATGCATGAACCTAGCTAGAGGCAGTACGCAGGAGGATGATGCATCAAGTACTAAATCACCAAACCTGTGCCTAGGTAAATGCTGTCATCACCACTGAAATGCTATACGGGCTAAGTATAATACATTATGAACATATAAAATATTATTCATAAGGAGTCAAACATACCCTATATGAACACGAGTGTCCGCTGGCGTCCCCTCTACGCGCGTTTCGCGTATCTCGCTTCGTCAAATTGGCGTTTATTAGTTTACTCCTACTTATGTATATATATGGATGGCAATTGTATTTTATTATATTTGTCAATAAAAGAAATTGATTTTAAAGGGGCAAGTGGCTATACTCTTGTTGTTTTTGTGGAGATTCATAGTTACCTCTGTGTGCATCAGCAACCAATGAGAGGAGGAGCACACACACACATATGTACCATCTTAATCAAGGTCGCCTCTTAGATAGGTGGGGCAAAAGTGCACATGAATGCTACTCCCCTAGTTATAGGAGCGCATTCACACCAGAAGGTGCAACTCCTTCCGGACACATCAAAAAAATATTAACAGAAAACAGATACAACCTGCACCATGTGATAGTGAAATGTGCGGATGTACAAGGCTAAATTTAGAAATTAACGGAAAAAATGCACTAAAACAATAGATGCAAACAATATATGGACTAAGCACATGGTGCAGGTTGTATCTGTTTTCCGTTAATACGTTCATTTACTGCGTTTGGAATGAGAACCAGAATTTGGTCATTTCATCATGGCTAGAACCATATATAAGAAAAATTGAGCTCCAACATGTAGAGTATTGTAAATAATGATAGTAAATTTGGTAGAGCTTTGAGTGGATGGTAATGCACACTACTGAGTTTTGCTGTGGGCCCTATTTACTGCAGTTGTGACATTCAACCATTCATTTGTCACTCACTGCCTGAGCTGAATGACCCACCGTTCTCCCCTGATGGATCTAACAAGGGTTATTCTGACGATTCTCTTATATGTTTCCAGAGTTTGACATTTAAATATGTTAGAGCCGTTTTCAAAAAAGTTTGACAAATTGGATCCATAGTGCTAAATGTAATTTAAGCAGAACAGAAAGTTTGCTGTTTTGCACTTTGCAAACCTTGATAAATAGTCTCCATTGTCTTCTTATCCTGAATAGTGTTGCATGATCGCTTCCACAGATTCTGCCCTTGTTGATTGACAGCCACTGATTACAACTGTCTGGATGTAGTGCAAAAGTTATTAAGTTATTGTCTGTGTCCTGCACACAGGTTAAATAGGAAGTTTCACCAAACAGGACAAGGTTTTGATTTAATAAAATAAAATAAAAAAATATATATTTGCAACCAAGTTCGAGGGAAAATATTTATACAGACAGAGACACTACCACTACTACTACTACTACTACTACTAATAATAATAATACTTACCAAAGCAGAAACATGTATACAGTTGCTTCAAATAAAAAATTAATATAATAAACTATGGCCAGTCTGAGAGATTGAGCAAGGGAATGTTGGGCACTAAGCTGCCACAGACAGTTTCCATTGCTTATGTCTTCTTTCTTTGAATACATATGTAACACCCCTGAGTGGTATTACCACTCCTACGCCCTACTACTATCCATGTTTGCTAACTTGAATGTCATTTATGCATTTTATTCCAGGTCCTACACACTGTGCCTTCCTAATAATGTTTGCAACTGTTTATAATACGTAATGTGCCTGGTGTAACAGCAGGTGGCAGCAAACAAGGAAGAGCCGTAGTTACTCAGAATGGATCTTTTCATGCCATTCTGACCCCTCCTCTGGAGAGGAGTAGGCGAGTCCCATTTCATGCAGTAAGGGTGGGGATTTAGTCAGAACCAGATCTAGTTACCCCTGCTAGGAGAAGGTCTGACAGTTCGAGTTGATTCCGGTGCAAGCTCCATATTGGAGCTGACAAGACTCTAACTTGCTCCCGGACAAGTCCGACCAAGGAAAGAACTGCAGCATCTAGGAGGAATCCAAGTTTACAGATAGCTTGTCAGTACAGCAGTGAGCAACAGAGTTAGAGCAGCAGTGTTTCCCTGCCAGTTTATATACTAAAACCTGCTGGGACCAAGACAAAGCCACAAAAATTGTTGTTTGAATGCAAGTCTAATGAAGTAAAGCTGCGTTGGATTTCATCTCAAGGTCTGGACTTGTTTATTCATCTGAATCCCGCCGTATCCAGGTAGGAGCACCGTGACACACCATAAAGAGACATTTACAATTACACCACTCAGCATTCCTACACCTGGGAGGCGATCGATATTCCTTTAGAGAATAGGGCCCTGGGGGAGGCAGCCCATTGCACATACTCAATAGGTGCTGGTAGTCACATGACATGATCACTGGGACCCTAATAGCAAGAGGTGTAACACATCTCCTCCCTTAAAGAGGTTGTCTGGTAATACATAATTTCAGTAACTACCTTTCCTACTGAAAGGATCATACTTGCCCACATCCCCATCTTCCGGGGTTTGTTTCCTTCCTGCTCCTCCTCCCATGTGAAAAGGCATCTAATCCTCATTAGACAAAAGCTGACATCATGTATTCCAGACATTAGCCAGCATAAATTTGTCCTATAATTCAAACCATTTTCTGGTATAAATTACAGTAATTTGGTAGGGCTAAGAGGCCATGCCCTCTCCCACTAAGCTTTTGACTACTTTATTAAAATTGTTGAGTTTACAATAGCAAAAAGTGGTGTTTGGTACAAATTTGCTTAAAACATTAAAGCATTAAAGTTGTCCGGGCTTTTAGTACTGATGTCCTATCCTCTGGATAGGTCATCAATTTTAGATCGGCGGGGGTCCGACAGCCGGCACCCCCACCAATTAGATGTATAAGGAGAAGATGAACGCAGTGCGCACGTACCGTCTCCTTTTTCTCATCCTGTCTGCTGCTGCGGTCTATAGTGTTTGCCATAGACAGCAGCGGTGAACTGGAAGAGCGGTGGGAGATGGCACATGCACAACGCGTGGGCCATCTCCTTGTATAGCTGATGCTTCAGTGGTGGGTGTAACCCCCACCAATCTAATATTTAGGGCCTATCCTGAGAATAGATCATCAATACTAAAAGCCTGGACAAAAACAAGTCTGTCAGCAGTTCTGACCACACTAAACTTTTGAAAGCACTAGTCAGGAGCTGAGGAGAGCAGTACAAGCATACCTTTTGTGGAGCTTTTCTTATCAGGAGTATTGTGAATATGGAGATTTTTTTTTCTGTAAAGAAGCTCAATGCAGAGGCCACTTCACAGTGAAGTTCTTCCCTGGATCTTGCAAGAGGAGATTCTGGCAGAATAAACCATCATACTCACAAGACTCCTGATGACAAAAGTAATGTTCACATGGCTCTCCCCAGCATTGACCGAGTGTTGTTAGCAGTTTACAATAGCGTGGTCAAAACTGCTGACAGACACCCTTTTATTGCCACTTGCCACAAATTTACCTGACTCACAAGACATAAAACTTGGCCTTTTAAACTAACCTGTGAAACAAAAAGCTTCAGTTCTAAACTTACCCTCCGTAATGCTAATGATTCCTTGTGCCGCTCCAGTCACGTGACTCCACTCCAGATGATTTATCTTCTGTATCTTCTGACAATGTCCCGCCTTCTGTCTTCCAAGCCTTTACAGTAGACCGATCATCACCATTGACTTCTGCTCATAAGGGCAGGGGGAGGCTTTCATACCTGACTATCCTAGTACTGAGCAGGCATCAGGGCCTCAGCATCTCAGCTGATAGGGCTGTTCACTTCTGCTACATGGCTTCTGTGAGAAGCCTATCCTCTAGGCTCAGTAGTGTAATTGGCTTTGTATATGCAGATACACAATACACACAAATGGCACACAGCTAAGTAGACTACTGAGCCCAGAGGATAGGTTTTATATATACTTTATACAGTATATATAATTCAAGAATAAGCCATGTGTTATTATATAAATAAAAACAGACAGTAGCAAACAAGACAGGCTTAGATACATACCTCACAAGACAGTATCAAACAAGATAGGATTGGATAGACAGCTCAGCTGGTAGTATCTAAATGAGTGCAGCGATCTGGACCGCAGGGGCATGCGTGAGCATTGGGGACATGTCAGTGTCTAATGGTGCCGGTGGTAATACTACTCACGGTTTGGTGACTTCCTGGGCCGGCGTGCAGTTGCTTGGAAGGAAGGAAACCTTTTCCTTCGGGGCACTCTCTGGTACTCAGGAACTCTGCTGGATGGTGAGGCAAGGTGCCCTTGATGGTCAAGTATTATGGTGTCTGACGGCAGGGTCCTGGAAAGGTGTTTGTCATGACGCCAGCGTCCATGGGACGCAAAGTTTGTAGTAGAAGTAAAGAGGAGGCAGCTTTGGTGAAAACAGGGGAACTTTTACTTAGTCCTGAATCCTCCTTGTTGTACAGATTATGCATACAGAGATAGCTCACAAGGGGTAGGTGCTGTAGACTTTCCAATAGGCTGGGTTCTAGGTTTAGCTATATAGTCTTTCATAGGACAGCCAGGCTTTGCTTTAAGATTCACACTCCTGAGGGGTAATGTGTGAATTAGAATAAAGGACAATTGTGCACTTGTCATCCAGTAATTCCCCAGTAATTCCCTGGAAATAGGACAATAGTGGAGTCCAGAGGCAGTAATAAAAATGGATTACCTCCAACTGATGTACCGCTTTGTGGCTTTCTGGTCTGTCTGGATCCTCTTAGCTGAGCTTGGCTGAAGATATTGGAAGAGCTGCTGGATCTTACTTTTCCTCCAACACTCGGTGCTAAACTGAAAACTATCTGCACTCTCACCAACCACCAACTTCACCCTCTCATGTACAGAAGGATGTTGGCAGATGGCCAGCTCCACCTAGTGGTGAGGAGTGGAAATACCACTGCACACTACAGGTTCACTAGACTGTATTGCACTTGATATAATTAGATAGGAATGTGTTTTTGCATCCTGGGTGATTGAAGTTGTTTAGTGCACTCTGGAAATGGTGAAGGAATCGCTTGTGGACTACACTGATAACATCCAGCAGTGCAATTAGGAAACATAGTAGCAGGACTTCTGTTTGGGTGTACTAACAAGGCCACAGAAGGTGTGTGAGTGCAGCAGACTGAACAGTGTGGCAAACGGAGGTTGAAGGAAAGCACAGTTATGAAAAACAGGTATTGGGGGCATAAATATGTATTGTTAGGGGAATTAAGAGCACTTAAAAGAATTTTGTAACTAGAGAAGTTCTTTAACTTTTATTTAATTGAATTAAACCAATACTCATAAATTCCAATTCCAGAGGGCTGTTCTTATTAGTCAATTCCCCAACTGGGGGCATACTCTTAAATATTTATTTACTTATTCACTTTTATTCCTGCTGTTAAGAGCCACAGTGGAAAGTTTTTACTGTCATAACAGCCGACATCCAGTCTCTCTGAAAATGAATATCCCTATTGGACAATATCAGAGAATGAAGAGGAATCGTTTAGATGAAACCTCTTTTAAAAACGAGCATGATAATCTGTACTATAAATTTGAAACCAAGGGTTTACCAAAGAATGTACTTAAAAGAGCCTGTAGTAGGGCCCAAAATCAACAGTGTAGCAAAATATTAAGTTCAGCATCTAGTAAAATACATTCCCCAAAGATTAGCAGGTGTGTTGGCTTCTATGCCAGATATTCTACAGAAGTTACAAACACTATGATAAAGCACTGATCTGTTATAGGAGCAGACCCCAACAAACTTTAGCATTATTTGCAGTAGAGTATTGAACTTTAGGGATATCTTAGCCCACAACCATTTAGAGAAACCCAGTGGTGTACCTTCAATGGAGGCAGACCATGTGCCTGCTGTGGAGCCAGTTGGGAGGGGTGGACATGGCACTTAACTCCTATTTCTTTTCCCAATGTGAAAACATTGCCTTTTCCAGAAACCACTAGAGGGAGCTCAGTGCAAACAGATGATTACAGCTTTGAATTCAGTCAATTGTAACTGCATACATTCTTATACACTGAGCTCCCTTAGTGGTGGTTCCAGGCAGCCAGCTTTGTGATAGATGGGTGATAGCAGGTTTATTAATGTATTTTACTAGTATAAATACATTGAGAAATGTACAACATAGAAGTTGTATACAGGCCAAGGGTGTGGTCAAGGGTGACTGTTTTATTATTTTTTTTATTTTGTATATATACAATTTATTCCATTTAATGTAACAATTCAACAAAAATCTCTGGTAGTGTGCTTTGCATTCTGCATTGCCTGAGAGTGATTGACACTCAAAGACTGTGTGGAACACTTATAGTATGCAACATTCTAAGTCACGAACCCAAGAATTAGACTTAAACGCCACCTGCGCTCCTTGAGATGTTTTTGCAACTTTATAAGGCAGCACCGAAAGAATGGATTCAAATGAGTATCTGAGCTCTTTGTGACCTCAACTGTGAAATCTTTGCACTAAAGTTTTAAAGTTTTTGCAGTGTTCAAGTATTTTAGCCCATTGCATGAACTGTTTTTTGATTGGAGCAACAATTTGAGTTTTGATGCACTTTTTGAATGGACTTTGGTTAAATAATACTGTTAGCTACATAGTTAGCTACCCTTTGCCCTGTTGCTTTTGTGGACTGCCTCTGATGACTCAAAATTATAAAATGGTAATTCTGCCCTGCGTTAGTTTAGAAAGCCTAGGTATTGTACTGTGTTTGCATATGCCCTTAACCATCTTCTCTCCACAAGCTTGGGAGGGGAAGGAGCTTGCATGTCCTGTGTCTTTGCGATCATGTGCTGTTGCTACACAGCCTATGACGTAGAGTCACAAGCAGTACTATTGCAGTAAGCAGTACCATTGCTACAAGCAGCACCTGTACCTTAATACAAAAATATATGAGTTTAGATTTTTATTAGAAAGGGTCAGCCCTCATGGGAGCTAAGGGTGGTAGGCTGGTCCCTCCTACTGGTGCCTTAAATCACTATGCACTCCCCTAAGGAGTTTTTGGAGTAATAAGTATGCCTACTGTTGGTATAACCTCTGAGTGAGTACAGAGTTCCTCTTTAATTTTTAGACTGTAACAATTTCTGCTTTTATGGGGAGTTAACAGTTATGGGGACTGGAGCACCTGAAAGAAGATATGTAATAGAAAGTAGTAGAACACAGCCCTTAAAGTGGACACTTGTATGAAACCCTAAGCACAAGCAAAGGACAGCTTGGTTTTAAATAAGGAGGTATGTAGTACCCCAGAGGGGGCACTTCCATTCTTACACCTAGCTACTGTCTCTAATGGCTAGCAAAGAATGTAATCTGTATATTTAATTCCAGGTCCTCTGATACTGTGCCTTAATAATATTGATATGTAATTGTTATGTACTGTATCTCATGCACTGTGCCTGGTTGTCCAGCAGGTTGCAGTGTATCTGTCAGAGAGTAACTTTGGGCAGAAGTGGACGAGTGTTCTTCATACCAAGGGAGGGATTCAGAGAAAGCTTTAGGACAGTCGGGAGTGGAGATTTGGAGCTACAGAGTAAAGCAGCAAGTGTGGTGAGAGAGCATTTTTCATTCACTGCTGCAGGAGATCTGGGAAAGTAGCTCAGAGAGCAGAAATTCCTGATATATAAAAGGACCTTATGCCTCTGAGAGGCAAAATGGAGCCAAAGACCCCTATTCAGCAAAATGAGTTTCAGGGTACCTCACTCTATGTATCTATATCTATATCTCACTATGTGCTGGATAATGCAAATTCACACACGCACGTGCACACACACACGTTGTATATACATTCGCATTCCCACTGTTTTAGATTTATTTTAAATATAGTAACATCTAATTATATGTTTTCTACAGATGCAATGCAGATACGTCTTATACTCCAGTATACTGTGGACTCTCACTGACATGTTCCTAATACTATGTGCAATCATAATAGAGCATCAATATTTAGTACTAAGTTCCTGTGCAATTGCAGTAACCTACAGGATACACTTTACTATCCAGTTTATAACCCTATTAGAGTATACAGACATAGGCACACTCAGCTGATTAGAGGTTCCCCACTGATGCAGAGTGGATATATCAATTCAAACAGTCAGGAGGCGAGACTTTGTAGTGCGCTTTGACTGATTTAAGGCCTGGCAACCCTTCAATGACACTAAGGTTTTATGAAGGCCAAGTTCTTTGTGAATGCTTGATCATAGCCCATTTCCCCTAATGATGCTGGCGAAACATGTTGGGGCAGAAAAAGGGGGGGGGGGCTGCAGCCTTTATGTGCTTTTAAATATAGAGAACAACCTCCTGCCCTGTAAATCATTCACTAAGTGTCATGCTGCTGAACATAAAACACAACAGATATACTTACCATATACTTTATGCGGTGTCTCTTAGCAGCAGGAATAAGAATGGATGATTTAATGAATATTTACTAGTATAACCCCAGCAGGGGAATTGACTAATAAAGGCCTTCATGGTTTTAATCCACTTTCTTTGCAACTCTCGAGTACTGGTTTCATTCAGTTCTTGTGAGTCTTCAAAATTTACTTAATTCTGAAAAGTTAAAAACTATGCATAAAAATTTTACAGAAAATCCTAATCTTTAAATGGATTATCCCATGAACAAATATCACTATACAACAAGAATGGGAATTCAAATGAAGCATTATTGTAATGTACCTGCAATAAAAATATTTTAGTTTTTTTGTTTTGTTTTTAATGTACATTATATCCCTCCCTCTGGTAACACCCCCTGCTGTTTCTCTTGTGGACAAAATTATGGTCTACCTTCTGCTGCATTCAGTGGTGGACTAACAAGCACGGTGCTTCCCTTCTCCCTTCTTCCTCCCAGTGTTGGTGTACTGATCCCACAATGAAGAAGCTCAACACCTTTTATTCATTTACCCCTTCTTCTACGTCTAGTCAGTGGAGAAGGAAATAGGGGAAAGGGGGGCAGAGATTATATACCATACTAGAGATTCTATATCTCCTCTAGTGCTGTATGTGAAGAACTATTTTTATGAAGGAGAGAGAGGGTTTAAAGGGGTTATCAAACCCTTAACAAGTGATGGCCACTGTATTGTCACCGGGGGTAATCTTTTCTGCAGTTCTGGCACCAAGTTTCACTTTAACCCCTTAAGGACCCTGCCATTTTTCACCTTAAGGACCAGGCCATTTTTAGCAAATCTGACATGTCTCACTTTATGCGGTGATAACTTTAGAACGCTTTTACTTATCCAGGCCATTCTAAGATTGTTTTCTCGTCACATATTGTACTTCATGACAGTGGTAAATTTGAGTCAAAATATTTCATTCTTATTTATAAAAAAAATACCAAATTTACCAAAAATTTAGAAAAATTTGCAAATTTCCAAATGTCAATTTCTCTACTTTTAAAATACATAGTAATGCCTCCAAAAATAGTTATGACTTTACATTCCCCATGTGTCTACTTCAGGTTTGGATCACTTTGAAAATTACATTTTATTTTTTTGGGACGTTAGAAGGCTTAGAAATTTAGAAGCAAATCTTGAAATTTTTCACAAAATTTCCAAAACCCACTTTTTAAGGACCAGTTCAGGTTTGAAGTCACTTTGTGAGGCTTCCATCATAGAAACCACCCAAAATGACCCCATTTTAGAAACTACACCCCTCAAGGTATTCAAAACTGATTTTACAAACGTTTTTAACCCTTTAGGTGTTCCACAAGAATTAAAGGAAAATGTAGCCAAAATTTCCGAATTTCACTTTTTTGACAGATTTCCCATATGAATCATTTTATTCTGAGAATAAAGCAAGGGTTAACTGCCAAACAAAACTCAGTAATTATTACCCTGATTCTGTAGTTTACAGAAATGCCCCATTTGTCATCGTAAACTGCTGTACAGGCACACGGCAGGGCGCAAAAGGAAATGAACGCCAGGGCAGATTTCACTGGAAAAAGTTTAAGTTGCCATGTCACATTTGATGCACCCCTAGAGTAGGAAACTCCAAAAAACTGACCCCATTTTGGAAACTACGGGATAAGTTGGCAGTTTTGTTAGTGCTATTTTAGGATACATATGATTTTTAGTAGCTCTATATTACACTTTTTGTGAGGCAAGGTAACAAAATCTAGCAGTTTTGGCATTGTTTTTATTTTTTGTTATTTACAACATTCATCTGACAGGTTAGATCGTGTGATATTTTTATAGAGCAGGTCGTTACGGACGCGGCAATATCTAATATGTATACTTTTTTTTATTTATTTAAGTTTTACACAATATTTTTGAAGCACAAAAAAATCACATTTTAGTGTCTCCATAGTCAGAGAGCTGTAGTTTTTTTATTTTTTGGGCGATTGTCTCAAGTAGGGGCTAATTTTTTGCGGGATGAGATGACGATTAGATTGGTACTATTTTTGGGGGCATACGCTTTTTTATCGCTTGGTATTACATTTTTTGTGATGAAATGTGACAAAAAATGGCTTTTTTTAGACAGTTTTTATTTTTTACAGTGTTCACCTGAGGGGAGAGATCATGCTATATTTTTGTAGAGCAGGTTTTTATGGACGTGGCGATACCTAACATGTATACTTATTTTTATTTATTTAAGTTTTACACAATAATATCCTTTTTGAAACAAAAAAAAATCATGTTTCAGTGTCTCCATAGTCAGAGAGCTGTAGTTTTTTTATTTTTTGGGCGATTGTCTCGGGTAGGGGCTAATTTTTTGCGGGATGAGATGACGGTTAGATTGGTACTATTATTGGGGGTATACACTTTTTTGAACGCATAGTATTACATTTTTTGTGATGAAATGTGACAAAAAATGACTTTTTTTAGACAGTTTTTATTTTTTACGGTGTTGACCTTGCGGGCTGGATCATGTGATATTTTAATAAAGCAGGTTTTTACGGACGTGGTGATACCTAATATGTATATTTTTTATTTTTTTTCTATTTTTATGTGTTTCTTTATGGGGAAGGGGCTTTTTTTTTTTAAACTTTTTTTTTTTGTTAAAACACTATTATTTAACTTTTTTTTTTACATTTCACTTATTTCCCAGTAAGGGACTTTAACATTTCAGGGTCTGATCCCTGATTGAATGCAGCACAATACATCTGTATTGTGCTGCATTCAACTGTCAGCGTCTCACACTGTGAAACGCTGACCGTTGCCTAGGAGACCCAGCGCTGTGGCTGGGTCTCCTGGGCTTCCGTAGATGGGAGGCATCGGGGCTTCCATCTCAGCCATCAGGCCCCCCCCACCGCCTCACGGGGACCCGATGGCTTTAAAAGCTGCTGCAATTACCTTGTATGCCGCGGTCAGCGGGACCGCTGCATACAAGGGGTTAATCCGCCGGCATCGGTGTAATCACCAGTGCTGGCGGATACAGCAGAGGCCCGGCTGTTAGTATCAGCCGGGCCCCTGCTGTAGATTGCGGCAGCGGGGCAGCAGCAGCACGTTAACCCTAGGACGAGAATGCTCGTCCTAGGGCGTTAAGTAACGCCATATTAGGACGAGCATTCTCGTCCTAGGTCGGCAACGTGTTAATGGGTGCAGCACTATAGTGACCAGCTACATCCACTGCACAATAGAAAGAGCTGTGTAGTTCTGGCGCTGAACACCATCAACAGCGCTACTGCAGAATAACAGTGGGAGTATGGGGTGTTGAAGCCCTACTGATCATATAGTGATGGCCTATCTTGAGGATAGACCATTGCTGGTAAAGTGTAGAACTTTTAGCAAAAGCTGATTGCAATAGACTGCTGTACTGCTGAGATATCAAGGTGCTTCATTGTCTCATGTGACAAGCTGCTGCCCACCCACAAAAAGGAAAGGCAGAAGTTCTCCAGATAATGTAAATAAAAAGAGAAAAAAGCTGGAGGGCAGTGATATAGTTAAAATAACAGTGCACCTTACTCCAGGTTCCAGGCTTGTGTATGACCCTCATGCTATCTTTAATTTTATGATAGGGGTCTCTGGTCTCTGTGAAGTGGTTCCAACTTACTGATTTTATGGCTACATTCTCCTGAACTGGCTTTGGGAAGGGAACATGGACGAGGTCATCACCCAATATCAGAATATAAAGGGAGGGTGTCTACTCAGGCATGGGACTCAGCCAGTTCCCTCCAGTTCTTTAGATCCGGTTGTTAAAATTATAGCTGGATTGGAGAACTGTGTTACTGACTGAGTCTTGAGTCTTGATCTGGTGCTCTGGTGGCGGCAGGGCAGTTAGAGATGTTCACTTCCATTGCTTTGTGTGCCTCTCCTTAGTTGGGTGGTATGTGTGTAGTGTATATATAGTGTATTTAATGTATGTGTACCAAGTATATGGTGTATTTATGTGTATGTGTGTTGCATATATATGTAAACATGTGTTGTGATGCTGCGTGTCCGCTTTTAAATAGGGGACCTGTTGTTGAAAATTTGAATCTGACCCCGGTGCCTACTCCTAAAAATAATTTTGATATTTGGATACCTCTATTACCACACATACCTACTCATTTTAATGTGTGTATTCACACATCCGTGTTTTAGCACAGTGAGTAGGTCCGTGGTTTTAGTACGGAAGCATGCCCTATATTTGTCCATCATACTCATTGTAGTCTATGGGTCCATGAAAAACAGGTACCAAACATGGACGCCATCCGTTTTTCATTTATGTTTCACAAATCATTTATAGGAGATGTTCTGAAAATTATGGACACACGAACAAAACACAGTTTCTTCACTGATGAATCACTGACCATCTTATCACAGATTTCATCATGGACATGGATGGGTGAATAAGGCCTAAAACTGCTTAAACTGTGTCTACAGTGCAGTTATTGTTTTGCTACACTTCCACAAAGTCACAGCTCACTAATTTCTTGTAAAAGGACAAGCATCGTGCTGTCCTGGGATGAAATTGGGTGGGACTTATGTAAACCTCACCCATTAGTGGGCAGTACCGGTGGGTTTGGGGGCTTTCTCAGTGTGGGGCTTACATGCCCTAAATTTCCCAACTACAAAGCACGTATGTACATCTTCTGGGGGTGGGAGTGGGGGTATTTTTTTTTATGAAGATAAAATTTGGTATATCAGTCAAGTTCATACCAGGCCAGGAACTTGCAGGATGTCCTGAAATATAAACCTCAGCTTTTTTCTCCATTGGCATATAACGATGGGACTTCACGCGACAGTATTAAGAAAATATTTATACTGCATCGAGTACATTATGGCGAGGGCGAGCACTGGAGCATAGCGAGTTATTGCTTGGCTAATTTCTCTAGGAGCATTAGAGGTCAGAAGATGCATTACATCCTTTACTCTTTCTTGGTAATGTTTCGTAAAAAGGAATTGCTAATAAGTTGGTAACAGAAGAAAAACTCAATAGATGACGAATAAAACTGGTGAGAATGTATCAGTCGTTAGGTATTCATATATGCGTTCTGATGTGCTGTATTAGAGTGGAATATTAATGGCGCTGTATGGTGTCCTACCATATAACATACATATCCTACGTAACCTCATTCTTTACATGGTACATTTAGGTCACAAAAGACAAGGGCAGGTCATTTGTTATATGCAATAGATCATGTAGGTTTCATTACTGATATTATTGAATATTTCCAATCTTAGGAACTATGCAAGGATGAATGCAGGGATTCCTGATTGAAAAAGTACTTTAAAGATGACCAGTAGAGATGAGCGAAGTTTTGAAAAAGTTGATTCGGCTACTTCGCTGAACTTCATCAAGAAATTTGATTAGTTACAAATTACTTTGTCACAAATCACTTTCCATTGTATGAAGTGTGCGTAATGACAGGGAACAGTGATCGCGCCGCCCCCTATCATTTAACCTCTCAAATGCCGTTTTCAACGCTGATCACAGAATTTGTGACTCGCATTCAGCCTTTCAGTGGTTAAAAAAAATAATACTCACCTTATCCAGTTGCTCACAGAGAGGCCGTCCGCTCCCTTCTTGATTGAAGAAAACCCGTCAAACCAAACCTGAGGCGAACGTGATGACATCACCTCGTGAACACGCTGCGCTTCAACATTTTAGGAGAAAATAATTTGTCACCACGAAACGTGAGAAAATTCTACTTTGTGATGAATTGAATTTTTCTTGAAATTTAGATCAAAGTCCACTTCGGATACTTCGAGTCACTCAACATGAATCACCAGTAAATATAAAATCTTTATGGTTACAACACTGAACAGAAGGTACTATTTAATTCTTAATCTATTAAAATCAACATAATCTGCTCACCCGTTTTGGGTTACACAAACCCTTACTTGTAACTGTGTAACCTGAAACATGTAATTTGATTATGATGCTTTTAAAAATGTGTAATAAAAATGAAGATTTTCTATCTGGATTCTGGATTTTTTATTAACCCATATATTCAAGTTTGTTATCCTGAGTCCTAAGGTTATTAGTGCATCCATGTGGAGTGTATTTGGTGAATTGACCTGCACATGAGAAATGTCGCATACAGGGTCAGCTGTTTGGCACTAACTCCTTTGTTCTTTCATATATGTAACTGTTCAACATCTCGGATCTTCACCGATCGCAAGTACAGGGGTCCTGTGTTTCCCACTGGAATAGAGCAGTAGTTGAGCATCCACACTGCAGCTCCATTGAAATTTTATGGGACTGGCAGTCTGGCAGTCCCATAGAGATGACTGGTGTGACAGTATGCATATTCTACTAGCACTCCAGTAATACAGGGGAAAACAGGACTCCATGTTCTCATGATCAGTGGTGGCCCAATACGTCGGATGTCCATTCAACAGTTGGGTCATTCCAGATCAAGTGGACCAACCTAAAAATCCGACCCTCTCCAAATTGAATAAAATTTTGCAAATATGTTCCCTAGGGTCCTAAAGGAAATTTTACAATTTTTTTTATCTGGACCTCTGTTGGTTCCAAAGCTTCAGGCAGCTGATGGACCAGCTGTAATGTGCTGCTTGCTGCGTAACCTAAAGTGGCAACTTTGGCAAGGCACAGTATCTTAAGTAATTAAGCTAGGAGGCTGAAATTTTGCATGTTAGTAAAACTACTTAGTCTAAGTCTACCTGCAAAGTTTGGTGCCTTAGGAAGGCTTGACTCAATTTTTACATACCCTCAAAATAGGCAAAAAAATTGACAAATGACTGTTAAGGGCCTACTTTGACTGCCCACTGCTCCTGACATGCATGTCCGATCAGGCTGTGATTTTTCCAGGAGTTATCGCCCATGCAATATATCTTAACGTCACATACACAAGCTTTCCAACCAACTTGAAGACGAGATATGATTAGACAAAGAAATGACTTTTCAGATTTTTGCCATTTTTTGCTACTATCGTGGTGGAAATATCTCAAACATTTTTGAAAAAGCTGATTGGGCATCTGAAGGACGCACTAGCCATTTTAAAGCATATTCACTATTTTAGTGATGGATCTGCTGCTCAGTACAAAAACTTGACAAAAAATGTTATCAATCTATGCAGTCATAATAATGACTTTTACATTACCGCTTAGTGGAACTTTTTTGGCACAAGCCATGGAAAATCACCTTGTGATGGAATTAGAGGAACTGCGAAATGTTTGGCTGCCAGGGCTAGTTTACAGTGTCCAGTCAATAACCAAAAGCAAAAATGTTCCTGGTATTAAATATTTCTTTGTCCCAAAGGAAGATGTTGATGCAAACCCGTTCAAGAAGAAAGGTTTAGCAAGGGTCATACTGTTGTACTGTTGTTGGGACAAGGGACGACCAGTATCTGGTATCTTTACTGTTTGTTGGAAATTGATCCTTGGCAATGGCAATAATTCTGTTGAACTGTAAGTAGCTGAGTCGTCCAATGCAAGAGTGATGAAAAATGGCAACCCACAATTAATTAGAATATGTGTATGGAAATATATCTAAAAGTTGTATTAGGATAACAAGCTCAGCAGCACTACATAATCTTATGTTTCTGGCTCACCAGCCGGTCAGACAGGAGGCCACCAAAAATGTCTCCTTGTAGTGAAGTTCCTGCATAAATGCAAAATAGGTACATTCTTGTGAGCTTAGTTCTGGCCAACATACGGCCGGATCAAAGATAAAACAGGGTGACATGCTCTTTTAGATGACATTAATTAAAAAAAGATTAAAAATTACACATTTGAGATATTTCCACCACGATAGTAGCAAAAAATGGCAAAAATCTGAAAAGTAATTTCTTTGTCTATTCATATCTCGTCTTCAAGTTGGTTGGAAAGCTTGTGTATGTGATGTTAAGATATATTGCATGGGCCATAACTCCCGGAAAAAATACAGCCTGATCGGACATGCATGTCAGGAGCAGTGGGCAGTCAAAGTAGGCCCTTAATGGTCATTTGTCAATTTTTTTGCCTATTTTGAGGGCATGTAAAAATTGAGTCAAGCCTTCCTAAGGCACCAAACTTTGCAGGTAGACTTAGACTAAGTAGTTTTACTAACATGCAAAATTCAGCCTCCTAGCTTAATTGCTTAAGATACTGTGCCTTGCCAAAGTTGCCACTTTAGGTTACGCAGCAAGCATTGACATTAGAGACGGTGCTTCAGGCATTCAGACAAGATATCAGAATTCAGGGTGTAGAACTGGGAACTCATACACATTACCTAGCTGCCTTTGCAGACGATGTTTTGATGTTTCTTACTAATCCAGAAGAAGCATTACCGGCTGTAATAGATAGTTTTGAGGCCTTTGGAGAGCTCTCTAATTTTAAAATAAACCCCACCAAGTCACAAATACTCAACATAACTCTTCCTACTCATGTAAGCCTCCACCTGTAAAGCATCACCCCATTCAAGTGGGCCCCACCACCATACCTTTCCTAGGTATTCAAGTTTCGAGGGACTATGGACAGTTATACAGGCTGAACTTCCTGGAGTTGATGAAACTGATTAAAGAGCAGATTGACAGCTGGAAAATCCCTTATGTCTCCTGATTTGGTAGGAAGACTCTCATTAAGACAATAATCTTACCCAAAGTTTTATACTACATGCAGACTCTTCCGATCTGCCAAACGACATCTACCAAACGACTTTTTCATACGTTTACGCTCATTACGGTCTTCCTTTTTGTGGCAAAAGGCGAGACCCAGATTGGCACACATGCATCTAACACAACACTCTACGGATGGGGGCATGGGCCTACCATATTTCAGGTTATACTATAGAGCTATTCAAGGTGCCAGAATAATGGAATGGCTCAGGAACCCCGCAAGTAGGCTAGATATAGCTGCAGAAGCTGCTATGTGCATGCATCCACTCCGCAGCTTAATTTTGTCAAACAAACACCCTGGTCTGATGGGTAATAATATTACCAACAAGCTAACAAAACTTTCCGCTGACTTGTGGCATCAGGGCGGACTCAAACAAGCTCTAGTGTGTGAAACACTCTCCCTTATGCAAATCAGAGATGTTCTACATGATACACCAAAGAGTTTCAGAGTTACACTCCCTAGGATATACCAAACCTTAAATACCCCGATATTAGACCTTTGCTCAAACACATTAGATCTAACACTACACACAATTGACTCTAACCTGAGTCTACACACACTCTCCATATTCCACAAACATCATCTGAGGAACTATGTCAACACTTTTGGAAAGAAAGGAGTTTGGGCACTGAACCACACGATGTTTGAGAAATTGGTACTTCAGAGGAGAGAGCCCATGAAGGTGATCTCCTCTTTATATAAGCAACTTCTGCCTAAAGTGCCACATGGTGAAAGATGGTATATCTCCCAATGGGAAAATGACCTCCAAAACAACCTGACTGAGAGAGATCTTAAGTTCGTTCTGTCAGCTTCACACAAAATGTTTAAATGTGGCATTATACACCTGACCCATTAGCAAAGATTTACCCTGATGTTACACCCATATGTTGGAGATGCAAAGCAGAATGCGGTTCGTACATACATATTTGGTGGACGTGCCCTCTGATTAGAACATTTTGGTCGGAGATATGTCATGCTCTTACTGGTAAGGAAATCCCCATGTCACCTAGGATATGCCTCCTTGGTCTACTCACTGAGATCAATTACCAAAGTGGAAGCAGAGGTTGATTCACCCCTTATTAGCGATAGCTAGAATACAAATAGCACAATTATGGAAACAATCAGAACCTCCCACACTGACCCATTGGAAAGCTAAAGGAGATCAAATCTATAGATTTGAACAGTTATCCCACTGGGAAATTCATAAACCACTTCTATTCACAAAAACCTGGAAACTATGGACAACTTATAGAGGATTCAGCTCTGGTTGACATCCTATGTAACACCTCTCCCACGCTTCCACTGCAGTCTCAGTCTTAGGTAAGATTATTTTCACCGATACTTTTAGGATACTCCATTGGTACACTTGACCCGAATTTATCTCAGTACACACCATGGGTAATAGACAGAGGTCACACTAGACTTAGGTCTTTACAATGGTCTCACAAGCTCTATGTTATATTTTACCATAGATAATTCAAGCACATTTGTCTTAAAGGAAACCTCTGTGATGATCTTTTGGTTTATATATCATGCTGTAAGGTTAATTGAAAACCCTCTGATATGTCAATCAGATTTCTCATTTATCCTGTACTAGCTGAAGGACCCGGCTTCGCCCGGGTATATTTAATTTATTTCTTTTACTGTTTGTGTGTGTGTGTCGTTAAAAGATATCGAGAGTGCCCTCTACAGTGCCAGCCCATTTAACAGTGACCTCTACACCGGCCCGCCCCTTTAACAGTGACCTCTACAGCGACCCGCCCCTTTAACAGAGACCTCTACAGCGGCCTGCCCCTTTAACAGTGACCTCTACAGAGGCCTGCCCCTTTAACAGTGACCTCTACAGAGGCCCACCCCTTTAACAGTGACCTCTACAGCAGCCCGCCCCTTTAACAGTGACCTCTACAGCTGCCCGCCCCTTAAACCGTGACCTCTACAGCGGCCCGCCCCTTTAACAGTGACCACTACAGCGGCCCGCCCCTTTAACAGTGACCTCTACAGCAGCCTGACCCTTTAACAGTGACCTCTACAGCTGCCCACCCCTTTAACAGTGACCTCTACATCTACCTGCCCCTTCAACAGTGACCTCTACAGCAGCCCGCCCCTTTAACAGTGACCTCTTCAGCTGCCCACCCCTTTAACAGTGACCTCTACAGAAGCCCGCCCCTTTAACTGTGACCTCCACAGCAGCTAGAGTGGCCACTGTCTTCACCCCAGAAAGCCAGACCTCACCGGCCATTCCCCCAAACGTGAAACAGCGCCCCCAGTTCCCATGAAGACACATCACTAAACATGAGGCCACGCCCCCCCCGGTTCCGTGAAAACATGGAGGAGAAGCTGTCTGATTGTGAGCTACTGAAATGGTGGACATCCCTGTGTCTGTCCAGGCACTGCGTCGGACGGAGAACAGGTAGCCAGAAAACTGGACTGTCCAGCCTAAAGCCGGACATCTGGCCACCCTAACATCAGCCTGCCCCTAGGGTGGCCAGAGGTCTTGTTTTAGGCTGGACGGTCTGGCTTTCAGACTCCCTGTCCTCTGTCATGCGCAGGGCCTGGATGGACACAGCAGCAGCACTCTCAGCAGCAGCACTGTGCAGTCTGAGCAATGAGCTGCAGGGAGAAAGTCACCCTCCCCCCACCCCTGCAGCTGACAGAAGGTGATTTTTACCAATATTTTTAATCCCGGTCAAATGCAGCATGGAAGGGGCGTGGCCTGACTGAGTCAGGGGCGTGACTTAGTGGGATCTGGGGGTGGTGCTTTTAAGTCCTTCTTTTGACGGTGGCCGGAATTACAGGTCGATGCCTGATTTAGGAGGAAGGTGGGTAGCAGTGGAAGAAAACATCTTTTATTACTACTGAACAGTAAATATGTAAAATTTACATTATATGAGGTAATGATTGATGATGAGTTAGTCTAAAACATAATTTATAGTTATGGTAACCGGGAATACCCATTTACCATTGTCATCCACAGTGCTCTGCCTCTTTAATGCAGACCTAAAGCAGTGAACTGGCTAGGTTGTCATAGAAACCTGATGTGTGCCTGGGAGCTTCTATTGGCTGATAAGGGTCATGTGACCAGGCTAATATTGGCTAATGCATTTTTTGGGAATATTTCAGGAATGGTACGTCCTGGAGAGTTGAAAACTGTTCTAAAACCTTCCCGGACACCTGATGTACATGTGTGCCAAATTTTGTGATTGTAGCTGCAGCGGTGTGGATTCCTTTAGACACACACACACACACACACACACACACACACACACACTCAGCTTTATATATTAGATATCCTGTCTACTAAGTTCTTTGTGCAATCAGTTGTGTCCAACCTGCTAATAAGGGTATTGGTAACAGGATATGATATATCCTGGATATTGGATAGGATATTGGTGTTGGAATGTTATGAATTGATTTTCATTCTGGGACAGATGCCCAATGTTATAAGGACCTCCATCATTTATCAAAAGAAAACAGTATTTTTTTTTCTCTGTCTCAGAACTAGCATGTCTGTTTAACCCCTTGAGGACAGAGCCCATTTTGGCCTTAATGTCTGGGCCAAA
The DNA here is from genome assembly GCA_900303285.1 of Rhinella marina. NCBI lineage: Eukaryota > Metazoa > Chordata > Amphibia > Anura > Bufonidae > Rhinella > Rhinella marina. The sequence goes on from ONZH01012709.1 coordinate 24,092, forward strand.
TTTTTGAATTCTGACATGTGTCACTTTATGTGGTAATAACTTTGGAACGCTTTTACTTATCCAGGCCATTCTGAGATTGTTTTCTCGTGACACATTGTACTTCATGACAGTCATAAATTTGAGTCAGTATATTTCACCCTTATTTATGAAAAAATCCAAAATTTACCAAAAATTCTGAAAAATTTCCAAATTTCCAAATTTCAATTTCTCTACTTTCAAAATACACCGTAATACCTCCAAAAATAGTTATTATTTTACATTCCCCATATGTCTACTTTATGTTGGCATCATTTTGTAAACATCATTTTACTTTTTTAGGACGTTAGGAGGCTTAGAAGTTTAAAAGCCATTTTTCAAATTTTCACCAAATTTTCCAAAACCATTTTTTTTTAGCACCAATGCAGATATAAAGTGATTTTGAGGGGCTTACATAATGAAACCCACCATAAATGACCCCATTTTAGAAACTACACCCCTCAAATTATAAAAAACTGCTGTTACAAACTTTGTTAACCCTTGAGGTGTTCCACAAGAATTAATGGAAAATGGAGGTGAAATTTCAAAATTTCACTTTTTTCATAGATTATTCATGTTAATATTTTTTTTCTTGCAACATAGCAAGGGTTAACAGCAAACTAAACCTCAATTTACATTGCTCTGATTCTGCAGTTTACAGAAATACCCCATATGTAGTGGTAAACATCTCTATGGGTTTGTGGCAGTGGTCAGAAGGAAAGGAGCGCCATACGGATTTTGGAGGCAAAATTTGCTAGAATAGTTTTTAGGCACCATTTTGTAATTGAGAGACCCTGACGTACCCCTACAGTGGAAACCCTCATAAAGTGACCTCATTTTTGAAACTACACCCTTCAAAGAATATATTAAGGGGGTACTGGCCACTTTGACCCCCTAAGCATTTTACGGAATTTGGAAACACTTGGCTGTGAAAATGAAATTTTTTTTTCTTCCAATAAAATGTTGCTTTAGCCCCAATTTTTTTTATTTGCATAAGGGGTAACAGGAGAAAAGCCCCCCTTAATTTGTTACCCATTTTCTCCTGAATACAGCAACACCCCATATGTTGTGGTAAACTGGTGTGGGGGCACATGGCAGGACTCAGAGCAGAAGGAGCGCCATATGGATTTTACAACACAGATTTTGATGGAGTGGTTTGCGGGAGCCATTGATTTTTATTTTTTGAGCTATTGTCTTATGTGGGGGCTCATTTTTTGCAGGATGAGGTGAGGTTTTCATTGGTACCATTTTGGGGTAAATACGCCTTTTTGATCGACTGCTATTACACTTTTTGTGAGGGAAGAGGGAAAAAAATGGCTATTTTGGCATAGTTTTTAAAAAAAATTTTTTACAGCATTCGCCTGGGGGGCCATCTCATGTAATATTTTTATAGAGCAGGTTGTTACGGACGCAGCGATACCCAATATGTCCAACTTTTTTATTGTTGGAAAGTTTTACACATTAGATGCATTTTTGAACAGAATAAAATATTTTTTTTTGTGTTGCCATTTTCAGAGAGCCATATTTTTTTCAGTTTTCGGGCGATTGTCTCAGGTAGGGTACAGTTTTTGCGGGACAAGATGACGGTTGAATTGATACCATTTTGGGGTAATTACGCCTTTTTGATCGCCTGCTATTACACTTTTTGTGAGGGAAGAGGGGAAAAAATGGCTATTTTGGCATAGTTTTTTTAAAAATTTTTTTACAGCATTCGTCTGGGGGGCCATCTCATGTAATATTTTGATAGAGCAGGTTGTTACGGACGCAGCGATACCCAATATGTCCAACTTTTTTATTGTTGGAAAGTTTTACACATTAGATGCATTTTTGAACAGAATAAAATATTTTTTTTGTGTTGCCATTTTCAGAGAGCCATATTTTTTTCAGTTTTCAGGCGATTGTCTCAGGTAGGGTACAGTTTTTGCGGGACAAGATGACGGTTGAATTGATATCATTTTGGGGTAAATATGCCTTTTTGATCGCCTGCTATTACACTTTTTGTGAGGGAAGAGGGAAAAAATGGCTATTTTGGCATAGTTTTTAAAAAAATTTTTTTACAGCATTCGCCTGGGGGGCCATCTCATGTAATATTTTTATAGAGCAGGTTGTTACGGACGCAGCGATACCCAATATGTCCAACTTTTTTATTGTTGGAAAGTTTTACACATTAGATGCATTTTGAACAGAATAAAATATTTTTTTTTGTGTTGCCATTTTCAGAGAGCCATATTTTTTTCAGTTTTCGGGCGATTGTCTCAGGTAGGGTACAGTTTTTGCGGGGCAAGATGACGGTTGAATTAATACCATTTTGGGGTAATTACGCCTTTTTGATCGCCTGCTATTACACTTTTTGTGAGGGAAGAGGGAAAAAAATGGCTATTTTGGCATAGTTTTTAAAAAAAAATTTTTTACAGCATTCGCCTGGGGGGCCATCTCATGTAATATTTTTATAGAGCAGGTTGTTACGGACGCAGCGATACCCAATATGTCCAACTTTTTTATTGTTGGAAAGTTTTACACATTAGATGCATTTTGAACAGAATAAAATATTTTTTTTTGTGTTGCCATTTTCAGAGAGCCATATTTTTTTCAGTTTTCGGGCGATTGTCTCAGGTAGGGTACAGTTTTTGCGGGACAAGATGACGGTTGAATTGATACCATTTTGGGGTAATTACGCCTTTTTGATCGCCTGCTATTACACTTTTTGTGAGGGAAGAGGGGAAAAAAAATGGCTATTTTGGCATAGTTTTTTTAAAAAATTTTTTACAGCATTCGCCTGGGGGGCCATCTCATGTAATATTTTTATAGAGCAGGTTGTTACGGACGCAGCGATACCCAATATGTCCAACTTTTTTATTGTTGGAAAGTTTTACACATTAGATGCATTTTTGAACAGAATAAAATATTTTTTTTGTGTTGCCATTTTCAGAGAGCCATATTTTTTTCAGTTTTCAGGCGATTGTCTCAGGTAGGGTACAGTTTTTGCGGGACAAGATGACGGTTGAATTGATACCATTTTGGGGTAAATATGCCTTTTTGATCGCCTGCTATTACACTTTTTGTGAGGGAAGAGGGAAAAAAATGGCTATTTTGGCATAGTTTTTTTAATTTTTTTTTTTACAGCATTCGCCTGGGGGGCTATCTCATGTAATATTTTTATAGAGCGGGTTGTTACGGATGTGGCGATACCTAACATGTTTATGTATTGTGTGTTTTTTTTATTTTTAATCAATTTTTTTAACTTTTTTTTTTAACTTTTTTTTAACTTTTTTTTTTCCACTTTCTTGACTCAGATCCACTTGGTTCTTCAAGAACCAGTGGGTCTGGTATTTTACAATACACTGCAGTACACTGTATAGTGTACTGCAGTGTATTTTCTTATAGCCTGTTCAAGCTCCTGCCTTTAGCAGGAGCTTGAACAGGCTTCCATGGCAAGCCAGACGAAAGCGTCTGGTTGCCATGGTAACCATCGGGACGCTGCCACAGCAGAGCAGCGTCCCGATGGAAGGGAGAGGGAGCTTCCTCCCTCTCATCTGCCCACACCATCGGCGCTGCCAGCGCACCGCAGCGCCGATGGGAGAGGGAGGGAGCGCTCCCTCCCTGTTAACCCCTTCCATACAGCGGTCCCTACGGACCGCGGCATGGAAGGGGTTAAACTGCTGACATCGGTGCCAGCACCGATGTCAGCAGTTTCAAGCAGAGTATCAGCTGTATGCTGATACTCTGCTTGAATACCGCTCGGCCATCCTGAGAAATTATTGCGGGCGGCACTCGCGGCAGCCGCCCGCACATTACAAGTCTCCCCCCCGCCGCCCATCTGCCCACCCATGTGCCCACCCATGTGCCCACAGCCAATCAGGGGGGCGGGGGGGACACCCTGACCCCCCCCTAACCCCTGACACTCGGCGGGGATTCTCTAGAATAGCGCTATCCCCGCCGAGTACACGGATCTTGCTGTGAATGGCTGGTCTGAATAGACCAGCCATTCACAGCGATCACCATTATGGGGGGTGCACGGCACCCCCCGAGGCCTTCACTATGGATGGCTGGCTGTGTCTAACAGCCGCCATCAAAGCATGTTAACCCCGCTGCACTGAGCAGCGGGGGTTAACATGCATGACGTACCGGTACGCCCTGTTGCGCTAAGTACCTCGCGCCCATGACGTACCGGTACGTCCATTGTCGCCAAGGGGTTAAAGGGCATTGTAAAATTGACACTGTCACTTTTACAGGTGGTCACTTCAGGTCCATTTGCCCCCTTGTGATCATCTTTTTTAAGGGCAATTAATGAAAAAAGATTTCAAAACGTGGACAATCCCTTTAAGATACCAAAGTGAGTTTTAAAACAACCAATAATTTGTACTAAGTTAGAAAACTGCTGGCATTAAAAAATTCCAGATAGATTCCACATAACAAGAAATAACCTGCAGCATTGCTCCAGGGGGAGATCATAACAAGATTTACAGCAATGGATATAATGCTGTGTACATCCTTTTATTTTTTTTTATTTTGAATTAAGTACGTGGCTGACATGGAAAGTAATGCTATAAACTGGTTTAATAAGGTCGAAAAGAAACATACGTTTGTAAGATAAAAGTATTGATAGCATATATATGGAAGGCATAGATGTTTTGATGGCTTAAAAAATGAAACCTGAAAGCTTCCATTCACTGATAGCAGACCGGTCTTGAAAATGGCAGGAAACTGAAACACGACTATGTTACAAATTTGTTGAACTTTTTTATATGAAATGTGTAAATGGGTTTTTAGAGGAGGCAGCAGGTCCCACAAACTCACCTTAATTACACGTACGCCTATAGGAGAAAGTTTGTTATATACTTACTGTCAGGGGCATAACTACAATAGTGGCAGACCATGTGACTGCTAAAGGGACCAGGGCAAAGTTAGGATCATCTCCTCTAATATTGGTCAACTTGGTCAAGACTTCACCCTAAACAACTTTTAGCAAACTAGGCAGTGTAAAAAATGGTCCAAGGGTCATTGAAAGGGGTCCTGTGTGGGGGTCCTGGTTTGAGCCTTGCTATGGAGCCCTTACTTCTCTATGTATGCCACTGCTTACCGTTACAAAGCTGTCCATAACCAAGGCCGGAAACCAGGAAAGTATGTTACGTTGGTATATTTTCAGAAGAGGAGGGTCACATGACTGGTTGCCTGGAAGGCCAATCCACACAACATCGGAATAGTAAGCATATTGCCAACTTTCTCCTAAAAGAATGTTGTGTGTAACTAACGTGGGTTTATATGACACACTGGGTCCTGGAAAACTCCTTTAGAGTGATTGCCTACTTATTAACAGCATTTCATTATTAGATACAACATCATATGCTATCAGACCTCCAGTGGTACAACATTTATCCCCTACAGTATTCTGTGGATAGGTGAGAAATGCTCCTTGTGGAATAATTCCTTTAAGGGGGTTCTCCAGGAATGGTTTAAAATGGTCACAAGCAAGCTGCCCAAGAATGTGAGCAGGACTGGTTTGCTCGACTAGCAGCATAGCCTAGAGGGGTGAGGGGGTCACACTACACATTATGCTGTGGCACTTAGATATAATACATATTGGTGAGATGCTTAGCCATGATGGTATATCATAGGCACAATAACATCATTAACATCTATTGTAGAGCAATGCAGTGTCTAGTGAGGCCCCATACCCTCACCCACTTAGACAGATCTGCAAGTGGTGACAACTACTCACATTCTAGGACAAGTTGCTGGTGGCCATAATAAATCATTCCTGGATAACTCCTTTAAACTATGTGACCATGTAAAGGAATTAGAGTTCTTTATTGGAAAAAAATATGTTTAAACTACTCCTATATATTTTTAAAAAATAAGATTAAAATTGAAAAAAAATTCAAGTTTACTTTAAATTTGGCAGAAAACCCATCTAAGCCTGCAACTAAAAAAGATAAACTTTGTCATATTTGCCAGATTCTGTTTAATTCACATTTGCAAAACTGAATAACAAAAACAGGTTTTCCTCATTCATTTCTAGGCTTGGTGTCCCTATGAAAAGAGTGTGGATTCAAAGGGGGTACCTCATTTTGGACCTCCATCATTAATTTAGAGTGGTTAGCAACTACAAACAGCAGTCCTCCTCTGGAAGGACCCATGTGTTTGTTCGGAACATGGAAACAGGGTCAGACTTTACTACCAAATAAATGCTTAAGTCCCCAGAGATCAGGGGGGGCCTGATGTCCATAACCGGGAGGCTGAAAAAATGAACTGTACAGGGGACCAGAAGTCCCTTCCCAATTGTAGAGCAGTAGCAAAAGTGCTAAGTCTACACTGCTAAGCTGAGAGTTGAGCGGACTGATCAGGGTGGAGCTTAGTGGTCTGGCAATGGCAGGGCTTAGCTGTGCAAAGACCCCCCCCCCCCCCGCCCCCGATATAACTTTTCTTGTGAAGGCAATTGGTTCCAATGGGAATGCTGTAATGCTTAATTTCTCCTGTGGAAGTGCTGCAGGATCCTGTAAAAAAATGTATCCTGTTGCATCAGTTGTCATCACTTCGAGCCATTTCAGTTTGAGATCTGTTTTTTAGACAGAAAAAAAGTCGTTCATGCAGTACTTTTTTGGGTCTAGAAAACGGATCTCAGACACAAATGTTTAAAAAAAACTGATCCTATGCAATCCTACGCATGACTGATGCAACAGGGTCCTTTTTTTTTTTTTTTACAGGATCCTATGTTTTCTTTTCTTTCTTTTCTCTCTCTCTTCTTCTGATGGATCAGAAAAGCAGGACGCTAAACAGTTATGTGAATGCATCCACTTAGGATAACAGGAATTGTTAAATTGTGATCAACTTATTATTGGGAGACCTTAAAAAAAAAAAAGATGGTAGAAAGCAAACCGCTCTTTTAAGGATTGCTGTACAAAAATATAACTTAATTACATAGCGAAATAAAGTGTTGCCGAGTTGATATCTACATGGCAGGCCTTAAATGAGCTTATATTATCATTAGAATGCTTTGAAATGCTCCCTCCTGCTGTGTGGAAATGTTCTCTGTCACAAAGAGAGTTACAAATTAGATTTTCAGAATGACAGTCACATAGAAAACACAGCACAAGGAAGCTGGTGGTCTTGTATCATTTTAACACTTTTTGATATGTTAAATATGCATAGTTATTACTCCTGATATAGGAATCTGTCACAGGCTCGTCTGATCTGAGTTCTTGGATCATGAACACAATGCAGATTGTCCTAGTTTGTTGATAATATGAAGATTTGTTCTAATGTCATTTGCTGCAAATTTATTTCACACGTTCTCCAGGGTTCTGATGCAGGATCCAATTATTATTGGAATACATTTGCTTTTTATTATATACAAAAGGGACAAGTTATAATCGTACACCAGTAGGTTACATTTAGGCCTTATTCACACAATGATTTCCAGTTAGTGATTGTGAGCCAAAACCAGGAGTGGATACTACACAGACATACGGTTTAATGGAAAGATCAGGACTTGTCCTGTGTCTTAGACTAGCAACTGGTTTTGGCTCACAATCACTAATGGAAATCACTGACCAAACACTGACTGTAAATAAGGCTAACGTTTGTAAAAAAATGTCTACCATGTGGCGATTTAGAGTAACTGTGCAGCATAGCAACAGAATTTTTTGCTATGAAGGCATGATTACTCTCACCTCACGGTAGATATGGGTGGAAAGATGGATCGGGCATACTCAATTTAAACTTGGGCGATCCTTTGTCCTCCTGGAAAATATGCTGTTGCCGATGTACACACACTGTGCCACAGTTATGCCCCTTGATTTTCCCTAGATTAAAATGTCGAATGAAAGAAGCTGCACAGTAGCTTTGTTGAGCTGGATGATCCAGTAGCCTGCCCATTACTCATGACATTACTCAGTACTCACCATGCCAACAGGATGTGTAGTCTTATCTCTAGAGATGAGCGAGCATACTCGTCCGAGCTTGGTGCTCGTTCGAGTATTAGGGTACTCTTAAGTGCTCGCTGCTCGGACGAGTATCTCGCCATGCTCGAGGAAATGGCAACTTCCGCATCGTGTATTTTTGGTGCCTATAAACTCAGACAATCACAAGCCAGGAGACTCTGCGGTACACCCAGCATCACGTGGGGCCCTTACATGTCGATAGCAGGGGTTGGCTGGCCTGATCAGGTGACCCTGGAATATACTACTGACTGGCCGCGGTGCTCGGCTCAGATGCTGTCTGGATGTCGTTAGGGATAGTGCGTTTCAGGGAGAGTGTTAGGGCCTGCATTTAGTTCTCTGTTAGGCAGGAATCACCCACAAAGAACCCAACAGCCCTTCTAAGGGCTACAAGAAATTTTTTTTTTGTCTCCTGGCTTGGCTGGCTGGCTGGCACTAGAAGTGCAGCTATCGCCATATATAACCCCCTTTTTTTTATGTTATATCTCAGTGACACAAATCCATTTCACACAGCAGTGTGGAACCATTCTGTCTGTCACAGTTCAGTACACTCACTCCAATCCGTATTTTCTGTCCAGGTGACACTTTCTGTACGTCACTTAATACAACCAAGTCTTTTGCTGTCAGGTATATAGCTTGATCCCAAAAATCTCTGTGCGACATTTGTCTGGGTCGCAGTCAAAATAGCCAACGTCAGCAGGGTGTCAGTTAGCTCTACGATAGTTTCTGCACATCACGTTCCCAAAAAAACAAAACTACAAAAAAATATATTAAAAAAATAGTTTTTTTGTTGTTTTAGCTCAGTGATACAAATCCATTTCACATAGCTGCGTGGAACCATTCTGTGTGTCACAGTTCAGTACACTCACTCCAATCCATATTTTCTGTCCAGGTGACGCTTTCTGTACGTCACTTAATTAAACCAGACAAGTTTGTGGGTTTCAGTACAGCAGGCCCATTTATTTTTTATTTTTTATATAATACACTTATATACAGAAAATGTTGAACCCCAGGGCTAAGGGTCGAGGACGAGGGCGTGGGCATTCAATTACTGCAGGGGGCAGAGGCCGTGGTCCTGGGCAGGGTGAGACAGTACCTGCTGATGAGGGAGCTGTGGAACGCCGCAGAGCTACACTCCCTAGCTTCATGTCTCAACTTACAGGGACACGTGGTAGAGGACTGTTGAAACCACAACAGTGCGAACAGCTGATCTCGTGGATTGCGGACAATGCTTCAAGTAATTTGTCCACCAGTCAGTCTTCCACGCAGTCCACCCACGTTACCCAAGGGAGCACTCCTCTGGCTCCTCCACCTCAACCTCCTTCCCCCCAGTCTGCCCCCTCCCAGGAAAATTTGGAATGCGATCCGGCATACTTTCAGGAACTGTTTTCTGGACCCTTCCCAGAGTCACAAACCACTTCTCAGGTTGCTGCTGACCTCGTTCCCGATGCCCAAGTTTTCCAACTGTCGCAGTCTGTGGGTGGTGATGATGATGATGATGATGACAATGTTGAGTTAGTGGAAGAAGTTTGTAAAGAGGTGTCGGACGATGAGGAGACACGGTTGTCAGACAGTGATGAAGTTGTTGTTAGGGCAGGAAGTCCGAGGGGGGAGCAGACTGAGGAATCGGAGGATGATGAGGTGACTGAACCAAGCTGGGTTGATAAGCCGAGTGAAGACAGTGCTTCTGAGGCGGAGGCAAGTGCTGCTCCAGAACAGGTTGGAAGAGGCAGTGGTGTGGCCAGAGGGAGAAGCAGGGCCAGAGCTGGTGCATCAGCAGCAACTGTTTCACATAGTGAAGCTCCCGTGGCGAGGCCTAGATGTTCGCAAGTCTGGAGGTTCTTTAAAGAAAGTGAGGATGACCGACGGACTGTGGTGTGCAACCTGTGCCACACCAGGATCAGCAGGGGTGCCACCACTACTAGCCTAACCACCACCAGCATGCGCAGGCATATGAGTGCTAAACACCCCACTCAATGGAACCAAGGCCGTTCACCACCTCCTGCGGGTCACACCACTGCTCCTTCCCCTGTGTCACTCGCTGCGTCTGCTAGTCAACCCCCTGCCCAGGACCCCGGCACGAGCGCCTCCCGCCGGAAAACCACACCTTCGCCTCCACGATCATCCACAGTGTCCACCAATGTGTCCCAGCGCAGCGTTCAGCTGTCTTTACAACAGACACTGGAACGCAAGAGGAAATACAGTTCCACCCACCCACATGCCCAAGCCCTCAACGTCCACATCTCCAAATTGCTGAGCCTGGAGATGCTGCCCTATAGGCTGGTAGAGACCGAGGCCTTTCTAAATCTCATGGCGGTGGCTGCCCCTCGGTATTCGGTCCCCAGCCGCCACTATTTTTACCAATGTGCAGTCCCAGCCCTACACCAGCAAGTGTCAGAGAACATCCTCCGTGCCCTGACCAACGCTGTTTTTGAGAAGGTCCACCTAACCACGGACACGTGGACAAGTGCTGCCGGGCAGGGACACTACATCTCACTCACGGCACATTGGGTTAACTTGGTGGAGGCTGGGACCGAGACTGACCCTGGGGCCGCTCATGTACTGCCCACACCGAGGATTGCGGGGCCTACCTCGGTCATGGTCTCTCAGACGTACTATGCCTCCTCCTCCAACCCCTCCTCCTCCTCCACCTCCTCCTCCGAATTACCATCCGTGGGCACGGCGCCTTCAGTCGGTAGCTCTAGGCGCAGCAGCAGTGCCGTGGGTAAGCGCCAGCAGGCGGTGCTAAAACTGCTGAGCTTAGGTGACAAAAGGCACACCGCCCAAGAGCTGTTACAGGGCATCACAGCGCAGACCGATCTGTGGCTGGCACCGGGGAACCTCAAGCCAGGCATGGTTGTGTGTGACAACGGGTGTAACCTGGTGGCGGCTCTGCAACTCGGCAGACTGACACATGTGCCATGCCTGGCCCACGTGTTCAATCTAATAGTTCAGCGATTCCTCAAGACATACCCCAATCTGTCTGATTTGCTCACCAAGGTGCGCCGCATCTGTGCACATTTCCGCAAGTCCACCACAGATGCTGCCACTCTCAGGGCAGCGCAGCGCCGCCTACAACTGCCCGCTCACCGACTGTTGTGCGACGTGCCCACGAGATGGAATTCCACATTAAACATGTTATCCAGAGTTTACCAGCAGCGCAGAGCGATTGTAGACTGCCAGATGTCAACTTCCACCAGAACTAGTAGTCAGGTCAGTCAGATTCCTCAAGTCTACAATGAGGAGTGGACGTGGATGTCTGATATCTGCCAGGCGTTGAGCAACTTTGAGGAGTCAACACAGATGGTCAGCGGCGATGCCGGCATTATCAGCCTCACCATCCCGCTGCTTTGCCTGTTGAAAAACTCACTGCTCTGCATCAAGTCGGATGTTTTGCGCTTGTCACAAGAGACGGTGGAGGAAGATACGTCGCTTGATAGCCAGAGCACCCTCCGGTCTGTTTCTCAGTGCGTATCAGAGGAGGGGGATGAGGAGGAAGAGGAGGAGAATGTCGGTGAGACAGAAGAGGGTACCAGTGCTCAGTCCTTAACTCTTGAGCGTGTATGGGCTGAAGAGGAGGACTTGGAGGAGGAGGAGGAAATGGAGAGTCAGGCCAGTGAGGAGAGGGAATTCTTGCGTGTTGGGACTCTGGCGCACATGGCAGACTTCATGTTAGGCTGCCTATCCCGTGACCCTCGCGTTAGAAGAATTTTTTTAAACACCGATTACTGGGTGTTCACTCTCCTGGACCCACGGTACAAGCAGAACCTTTCCACTCTAATCCCTGCAGAGGAAAGGTGTATGAGAGTGAATAGATATCAACAGGCCCTGGTGCACAAGCTGAAACAATCCTTCCCATCTGACGCCGCTAGCGGCAGAGGGCATGGTTCTGTGGGCCAAGTAGCGGGGGAGAGGAGGCGAGCAGGCAGCTTGTCCAGCACTGGCAGGGGAACGCTCTCCAAGGCTTTTGCCAGTTTATGTCACCCCAGCAAGACACTGTCACCTGTCCCCAGTCTAGGCAGAGTAGGGGGGAGCTGTACAGAAAGATGGTGAGGGAGTACCTAGCTGACCATACCAATGTCCTGCGTGATCACTCTGCTCCATACAACTACTGGGTTTCAAAGCTGGACATGTGGCCTGAAGTGGCGCTGTACGCCTTGGAGGTGCTGTCCTGCCCTGCCGCTAGCGTGCTGTCAGAGCGGGTATTCAGTGCAGCTGGTGGCGTCATCACCGATAAGCGTACACGCCTGTCAACTGACAGCGCTGACAGGCTGACGCTTATTAAAATGAACAAAGCCTGGATTTCACCGGAATTCAAATCTCCTCCGGGGGAAAGCAGCTATAGATTAACATTACTTATGTATCCGATTCCTCTTCTCTACTCCTCCTCCTACTCCTCCTCCTCCTCCATATCGTCTTTGCCTAACGCTAACCAAAAAAACGCCATTTTTCAGTGGTCCAACTGGCACCTTTTTACCACAATTTTTCAGGAGGGCCCCCTACAGGCCCTCTCTTGAAACATTTTTTCCGGGGGTCCACCTACAGGCCCTCTGTCCAAACAATTTTTCCGGAGGTCCACCTACAGGCCCTCTCTCCAAACAATTTTTCCGGAGGTCCACCTACAGGCCCTCTCTCCAAACAATTTTTCCGGAGGTCCACCTACAGGCCCTCTCTCCAAACAATTTTTCCGGATGTCCACCTACAGGCCCTCTCTCCAGTTCCAGTTTCCAGTTTTATTTGCGCAAACTGCGGAAATTTTTTTTTTGGGATAGGTGTGAAAAATAATATTACCTGAGTATCTATATTGCCCAACATTGGATACGGTAGCAACAAGAAGACCAAACACATGCTGCCTACAGGGTTCCGCAAATTCCTGGTCCACAATGTCAAGGAACTCGAGGTTCTGTTGATGAGCAACAAGTCCTTCTGTGCAGAAATCGCCCACAAAGTCTCCTCAAAGAACCGAAAGACCATTGTGGAGAGAGCGGCACGTCGCCAAGTGACGAACCCCAACGCCAAACTGTGCAGCGAAGAGAACGAATAAATATCTCTGTGGTTATTTGTGCTAAATAAAAGTTAAATAAACACAAAAAAAATGATCTGTTCCTGTGCCTGATCCACACATGTTGAATCTGTCCCATCATGAGAAAGTCCCCCCCCAAGGAGTCCCCACTGTAACTTGCTTCCCATACAACTACCTCACCCCCCGACACCTGTGTCTCGCCATTGTCCACGACCTCCTCAGACAACACTGATAAATCCCCACTGTCAGCACATGGAGACTGCAAAAGATCTTGCGAATTGGGGCAGAGAATGTTCTGGGGTAGCACATCAGAGAAGGGGTGACTACGGGGTTCCAGGGAGTACGTGACCACATGCAATCTCCATCTAAAAAGCCATACTGAGGCTCACCACCATGCTTCACACTGCAATCTTATTACTGAGGCTCACCACCATGCTTTACACTGCAATCTTATTGAAAGACAGACAATCAGGGGTTCACCGCCAGGTTGTCAGGCAGCATTTTTAAGTGGGTCACCATTACCGTGTCCCTGAAAATTGCCTTGGGGTCATCGCCAGACTATTTTTATGAAAGGCCATGGGGTTCTATACATACAGTGCTGACGGAAGCCCATCAGCCTTTCTAAACACAATTGAATCTGTCCCATCATGAGAAAGTCCCCCCAAGGAGTCCCCAATGTAACTTGCTTCACTTTCAACTACCTCACCCCCCGACACCTGTGTCTTGCCATTGTCCACCACCTCCTCAGACAACACTGGTAAATCCCCACTGTCAGCACACGGAGACTGCAAATGGTCTTGCGAATTGGGGCAGAGAATGTTCTGGGGTAGCACATCAGAGAAGGGGTGACTACGGGGTTCCAGGGAGTATGTGACCACATGCAATCTCCATCTAAAAAGTCATACTGAGGCTCACCACCATGCTTTACACTGCAATCTTATTACTGAGGCTCACCACCATTCTTTACACTGCAATCTTATTGAAAGACAGACAATCAGGGGTTCATCGCCAGGATGTCAGACAGCATTTTTAAGTGGGTCACCTTTACCGTGTCCCTGAAAATTGCCTTGGGGTCATCCCCAGACTATTGGCCAGATTTAGAAAAAATGGTGCAATTAGGGAGCCTCAGAGGCATCCCTACATGCTGCCCCTGCTGTTTCCTGTCCATTTCCGTGGTGTTTCCATCATTTTCTGAGGTTTCCAGGTTTTCACCCAGCCTTCCCTAGGCAGAGCCCCGGTCCCCTGCAAAAAATGCTCTAGTCTCCCATTGACTTCAATGGGGTTTGTTATTCAAAACGAGCACCCGAGCATCGGGAAAAGTTCGACTCGAATAACGAGCACCCGAGCATTTTAGTGCTCGCTCATCTCTACTTATCTCCCATACCGCAGGGGCTAGTTCCCTCTTACTATAGAGGCTCATATACTTGGCTTTATTGGCTGCTGGCATATATGGCTGGAAGTGTATGTTTGGTAGAAATATAAGATATTTATCTACACAGTTGGCAAATTCCATATGTTGAGGAGGACTGAAAACCCATTGAACCTGTCTTTAGAAATATACAGAAGACTCCCTTTTACACAATGACATATCAAAGCAAAGTTAAGAATGCCTCCCCTCCATTCCAAATTTGTTAAGATATGGGCACCATGGAGAAAGTTTTGTCACTCTACATGACACTTACAATTATACTTTTAGGATACATCTAAGGCTCTGACCATCATTCTTCTTCATTTTTAGTTTTGAAACTGAAATTATATATCTACCTTATCTTCGTGGTCTACTAGCTTGCTTCAGTATGCCTTTGTCTACTTTATTATATTGGTTTTCTAACATATTCCTTTGAACCTAAGCACTTTAAGAATGTATACATTGTTCTCTGTTGATAATCCACAGAACTTGATATAAATATGTACATGTATTACCTTTTATTGGGCAACTTATTGTCTGTAATTCAATTCCCCTATCCCTCTTCACCGCTTCCCCCTCCCCCCTCCTCTAGCCCCTCCCCTACCTCTCCTATATGAAAAAATTGCTTAAAGTACTGTCTCACATTGTTGCAATTTTACAGATTTGTATTTTCCACTGACTGTAAGATGTTTGTTAAACCTTTACTTACCAGGTGAGATGATGCTTGACACCACCATACTCTTAACCTAAACTCATCCCTGTCCTCTTCTTACCACCCATTAAAACTGAGACAAGACCAACCTGGAATAGATACCTCCCCCACACTCAATTCTAGGGTCAACAGGTATCCAATTGGCTGCCTCTTTGGTACATATGAGAAAGAAATCAGGAACATGGCTAAGAATGATTATACTATAACAAGGTCTTCCCTAGGCTCATCTGTGGTATCCAAATACTGTGTTTAACGTAAAGTGACTTGGTGGTGTCCATCCTGCTGCTAAGAACCAAGGAAAAATCCTGCCAGCCACCATTCCAGTATGTCATGGACCAAATGTTTGCATCTTTTGTTTTAACTTGTAATTATAAACTTTGCGGGTCATTAATCAAAAAATAGTGTCTTTGATATCCCCTGTGCCAGAGCATGGACTTAATTTATGATGAGGCACAACATAATAAATTAGGTAGTCCATGTACCTAGATTGAAATGTACTCCAGCTCATAGCTGAAATAGATTCCTATAGTCATTTATGTCAGTAAAATGGCATGATAGTGAATTTTCCAGGGCTGATGGTCCCATCCACACCACACCCCTGCCACTCTCCCTTTTTAGAAAGTGGCAAGGGCAGTGTAAAACGTAACTTGTGCTCAAATGTAGGTTCAATGACAATTTGAAAGTCACAAACCTGGGCTTTGCAATTTTTTGTGCCCATAAATTAGCCCCTTTGACTTTTTTTTAGCCATACATAGAATTTTCAACAATTTAAAAGGATAGAGGAGGATTCGTTCACAATGCAAACCTCTTGAACAATCAGGAATATTATTGACCCACAGAAGAGTATACAATGAGAACATCTGGTAATTGGAAGCAATTTAGAGCATAGATACCAATATAGTAGAAGCAAAGCAGATAATGTATAAATAAAAGAACAGCCAAAATATATAGATTTCAATTTGCTGAATAGTTTAGGTAATTATAGCAAACAAAATGAGTATACACAGTTGCAATTTTCTCGGCTATATTGCTATTCGCCTTTAGACTGTCCTTCAGAATTTATGATGTAAATAACACCTCGAGTCCACCCTTGCCAGCACAACCAACAGTATTAGAATAATTGAAACATTTTATCTTCTAGACCTTTATTAAACAGTTTAGCAGTAGCCAAGATATTTCCACCTTATCCAAGTAAAAATACATAAAAATGCCTCAAACTACTGCCAGATAATGTGAGAAATTTCCCTAACATACAACAACCACCAGTAAGTAGACTATCTGTTTCTGGTAAACTTTAACAATTCAAAAGTTGGAGACACATTGTGAACTAAGATGGCCAGAATATCCATTCTACCAAAATAGTTCAAAAATCACACCAAACAATCTATTTCCAGGAAAAGCTAAATAAAAAGCAATGTGGCCTTAAAATTCTAAAATCATTAATACTTTGTATACTGTATGTCTGAGAAACCTAAATAACAACCCCTAGGGCCACCACCATTACAAGTCCCTCAGTTACTCATCTTATTAAGACTTCCCAATGGTAAATCTGTATAATTATGCAGAGATATGGAGGAGCATTGCATAGTTAGGCATATTTGATGTGCAGGAGTCTGGAAAAGATTGGTGATATTCACATCTTAAAGGTTTGCCTGCTCTAGACCTTAATTTGCCATAAAGTTTATTAGGTCACATTTCCTCAAACCAAGAACCACATCCCGATTGACTGAAAACAATGGATGTGATGGATGCCCGTTAATTTCAATAGTCTCCATGTAATGCTTAATTTTCCCTGGAGGGGTAATGATAACAAGTACATACATCAAAGTGGCCCCCTCAGGAAACAACTGATTACAGTAGTTACATTTCAGCATATTAGAGTGGCTATAGATGATAAAGAATTTGCATTGACACCTGGGCACCAATACTTGAATGAAAATAAACAGATTTAGGGGTAAATCCTGGTATAAATCTTACAATGAGTTCTAGGAACCCCATGCAATGACAATGTCTGTGGAGATGTGTAGTATTAAAATAGGTTCTCCAAAATGCACAATCCCTTTAAAACAATATATTTGCATGGTATTGAAAGTTGGGGGAGCAGAAGCCACTTTAAAAAGATTGAGGCCCCCGTCAGATAGATGATTGCTGTTGCCACTTTAGCTCTTCATTACCACAGGAGGAGAATTTGGGAGTAGGAGGCATTGTGTGAGCAGAAGAGTAGGATACCAGTCCTTAAAAGTCATTTGACCGATGATGTGATTTGCATGTCACCTATCCAACAAAAGGCAGTAGCTGAGGGCATTAATATAAGCACCAGCTAGATGTAATGATTATAAGCAAAACCATGAGATTTGTGCTGTACAGTCATGGCCAAAAGTTTTGAGAATGATACAAATATTAATTTTTACAAAGTCTACTGCTTCAGTTTTTATAATGGCAATTTGCATCTACTCCAGAATGTTATAAAGAGTGATCAGCTTAACAGCAATTACTTGCAAAGTCAATATTTGCCTAGAAAATGAACTTTATCCCTCAAAACACATTTCAACATCATTGCAGCCCTGCCTTAAAAGGACCAGCTAACATCGTTTCAGTGATTGCTCCATTAACACAGGTGTGGGTGTTGATGAGGACAGGGCTGGAGATCAATCTGTCATGATTAAGTAAGAATGACACCACTGGACACTTTAAAAGGAAGCTGGTGCTTGGCATCATTGTTTCTCTTCTGTTAACCATGGTTATCTCTAAAGAAACACGTGCAGTCATCATTGCACTGCACAAAAATGGCCTAACAGGGAAGAGTATCGCAGCTAGAAAGATTGCACCTCAGTCAACAGTCTATTGCATCAAGAACTTCAAGTAGAGAGGTTCCATTGTTGCCAAAAAGGCTCCAGGGCGCCCAAGAAAGACCAGCAAGCGCCAGGACCGTCTCTTAAAAGTGTTTCAGCTGCGGGATCAGGCTACCAGCAGTGCAGAGCTTGCTCAGGAATGGCAGCAGGCAGGTGTGAGTGCATCTGCACGCACTGTGAGGCGGAGACTCTTGGAGCAAGGCCTGGTCTCAAGGAGGGCAGCAAAGAAGCCACTTCTCTCCAGAAAAAACATCAGGGACAGACTGATATTCTGCAAAAGGTACAGGGAGTGGACTGCTGAGGACTGGGGTAAAGTCATTTTCTCTGATGAATCCCCTTTTCGATTGTTTGGGACATCTGGAAAACAGCTTATTCGGAGAAGACGAGGTGAGCACTACCACCAGTCTTGTCTCATGCCAACTGTAAAGCATCCTGAAACCATTCATGTGTGGGGTTGCTTCTCAGCCAAGGGAATCGGCTCTCTCACAGTCTTGCCTAAAAACACAGCCATGAATAAAGAATGGTACCAGAATGTCCTCCGAGAGCAACTTCTCCCAACCGTCCAAGAGCAGTTTGGCGATCAACAATGCCTTTTCCAGCATGATGGAGCACCTTGCCATAAAGCAAAGGTGATAACTAAATGACTCAGGGAACAAAACATAGAGATTTTGGGTCCATGGCCTGGAAACTCCCCAGATCTTAATCCCATTGAGAACTTGTGGTCAATCATCAAGAGACGGGTGGACAAACAAAAACCTACAAATTCTGACAAAATGCAAGCATTGATTGTGCAAGAATGGACTGCTATCAGTCAGGATTTGGTCCAGAAGTTGATTGAGAGCATGCCAGGGAGAATTACAGAGGTCCTGAAGAAGAAGGGTCAACACTGCAAATATTGACTTGCTGCATTAACTCATTCTAACTGTCAATATAAGCTTTTGTTACTCATAATATGATTGCAATTATATTTCTGTATGTGATAAAAACATCTGACAAACACACATAAAAACCAGAGGGCAGCAGATCATGTGAAAATATAATATTTATGTCATTCTCAAAACTTTTGGCCATGACTGTACACTCACCCTTCATGGAAATGAGCAATGTATAATGTGATGGAAAAATGAATCCAGCCAGCAAACAAAGCAATATGGATAATAACAATACATTAAGTTAGTGTCTTGTATTAACTTTCTGTACATGATAAATGCCACTTGCTAAAGTGAGACAACCCCTTTAAAGGGAGTCTTTCACCTGTTTTTCACCAATATAACTTAGAGCACTTCCCCACAGAAGATTTCAGACACATCCCAGACATACCTGTGTGCACTGTGTGTCTGTATTACATGTCCAGGAAAAGCACTTTTATTCTGCTAGAAAACAGCTCCCAAGTGCCCAACTGCTGCTGCAAGTGCCCAAAGCAAACCAGACTGAAGAGGGGAGGGCTGCTTTAGCTGCTCATATCTTGGGATTGGTAGCAGATAGAAAAATGACCCTCTGACCATATATGAAATCTGGCATTCCAAGCTTTCAAATGATACCAAAATCACATCATGATATCCAGTATATCAGAAGATATCGCTGTTAGAAATCGAGTCGGGAGAAAAAGCTTTTTTTTTAGTTTCACTTTCAGCTGGGCACTTGGGAGTTGTTTTCAAGCAAAATAAAAGTGCT
Source organism: Rhinella marina (assembly GCA_900303285.1). Classification (NCBI taxonomy): domain Eukaryota; kingdom Metazoa; phylum Chordata; class Amphibia; order Anura; family Bufonidae; genus Rhinella; species Rhinella marina. Next base: position 43,713 of record ONZH01012709.1, read on the forward strand.
TTTCCTGGACATGTAATACAGACACACAGTGCACACAGGTATGTCTGGGATGTGTATGCAATCTTCTGTGGGGCACTGCTCTTAGTTATATAGGTGAAAATGAGGTGACAGACTCCCTTTAAGGAACCTGGCTCTTTAGTCTGTGTGGGTGTGGTGACTAGGCATGAGCGGACCAGTGGATGATTTGGTTCGCTGGGTTTAGCTGAACTTCGGGCCAAAGTTCGGGACCGGAACTTGACCCAAACTCAATCCCGAACCCCATTGAAGTCAATGGGGACCCGAACTTTGGTGCATTAAAATGGCTGTAAAATAGTTGTAGTAAGGGCTAGGTAAGAGCAAGACAATTACCCGGCAAACAAATGTGGATAGGGAAACAACTTAAAATAACATAGAATAGAAAAAAATAAAAAATAATAATCTTGAACTAGGAGGCGGAGGTCAAAGGGGAATCGGAGGTTGAAGAGGCGGTGGACGTGATGGTGTAGGTGGAAGTGGCAGTGGAGGAGGAGGAGGTAGCCAAAACTGTTTTTCTTGCTTTTCTTTTTTTCTTTTTTTATTATTTGTTTTTATTTATTTATTTATTTTTATTTTTTTTTTATAAATTTGGGAAGGCCAAAAACATTGGGAAATAGAAACAAAAACGCAAAGAGAAAGTGCGCTGGAGTATAACAATGGCTGAATGCGGCCGGTATACTTGTCTCCTCAGCACAAGTTCTGTGGTATCCATGCCTGTTTCATTTTAATGAACATGAGCTTGTCCATATTGGCTGTGGACAGGTGGCTGCGCTTGTCTGTGATCACCCCCACCCACCGATCTAACAGACAGATTTACGATATTAATTTCCCTGTCACGGATGCAGTGCTGGTGTACCTCACACCAAAAATGGGTATATGTCACCGACCACATTACCAGAAAGATTAACTATATTAATGTCCCTGTCACAGATGCAGTACAGATGTACCTCGTACCAAAAATGGGTGTATGTCGCCCACTGAACTAACAGACGGATTAACTATATAATTTCCCTGTCACGTATGCAGTGCAGGTGTAACTCACACTAAAAATCTGCATATTTTCCCCAGTGAACTAACAGACGGATTAACTTTATTAATTTCCCTGTCACTATGCAGTGCAGGTGTACCTCACACCAAAAATGGGTATACGGTATGTCACCCACCAAACTAACAGATAGATTAACTATTATATTTTTGTGTCAGGGGTACAAAGATGATGCATTGCACCAACAAAAAATTGCTATAGGTCACCCACAGAATTAACAGCCAGATTAATTATTATTAGAGTTGAGCGAATCCTAAAAGATTCGAGGGTTCGGAATTCGGCCCGAATCCCACCGCGGGATTCGTGGGTTCGGGCCGAATCACAAATCCCATTAAAGTCTATGGGAGACCCGAATATTTTTGCAGGGGCCAAAGGTTCTGCACAGTCAAGTTTACCCCAACATGTGAAAACCTCAGAAAATGATGGAAACACCTTGGAAATGGATAGGAAACACCAGGGGCAGCATGTAGGGATGCCTCTGAGGCTCCCTAATTGCACCATTTCTTCTAAATCTGGCCAATAGTCTGGTGATGACCCCAAGGCAATTTTCAGGGACACGGTAATGGTGACCCACTTAAAAATGCTGCCTGACAACCTGGCGGTGAACCCCTGATTGTCTGTCTTTCAATAAGATTGCAGTGTAAAGCATGGTGGTGAGCCTCAGTATGACTTTTTAGATGGAGATTGCATGTGGTCACGTACTCCCTGGAACCCCACAGTCACCCCTTCTCTGATGTGCTACCCCAGAGCATTCTCTGCCCCAATTCGCAAGACCTTTTGCAGTCTCAGTGTGCTGACAGTGGGGATTTACCAGTGTTGTCTGAGGAGGTGGTGGACAATGGTGAGACACAGGTGTCGGGGGGTGAGTTAGTTGTATGGGAAGCAAGTTACAGTGGGGACTCCTTGGGGGGGGACTTTCTCATGATGGGACAGATTCAACTTGGGTGTATCAGGCACAGGAACAGACCTTTTTTTTGTGTGTTTATTTAACTTTTATTTAGCACAAATAACCACAGAGATATTTATTCGTTCTCTTCGCTGCGCAGTCTGGCGTTGGGGTTCGTCACTTTGATGGTGAGCTGTGCCGCTCTCTCCTCAATGGTCTTTTGGTTCTTAGAGGAGACGTTGTGGGCGATTTCTGCACAGAAGGACTTGCTGCTCATCAACAGAACCTCGAGCTCCTTGACATTGTGGACCAGGAATTTGCGGAACCCTGTGGGCAGCATGTGTTTGGTCTTCTTGTTGCTACCATACCCATGTTGGGCATCAGGACAGTGGCGTAACTACAACTAGCTGGGCCCCACAGCAAATCTTTGAACGGGGCCCCCACAGCAACTTCTTCACAACCCCCAACTTACATGCAACCCTCATTCTTGTGCCTAGTCAAGGCTGCGCTCTATCAGACAAGGCCTGGCAGCTGCTCAGTCTGTTTCCTAGAGTGTCAGTGTATATAACGTTATTGTATAATACTGTTTAGGGGCCCCTGACAGTAAAATGTTTTAGTCTTCCTCCTGAAGGGGCCCCTTGTGGGTCTGGGCCCCAAAGCAGCCGCTTCCCCTGCTTCCCCTATAGTTATGCCCCTGCATCAGGATCTGCCCTTTGAACCTCCTGCAGGCTCTGTTGTCAATACCTCTGGGTTTACGCCAGTTACGCTTAATCTTTACATAATGGTCTGATTGGTGGGGGATGAACTTCTTCGCCCGCTTCTTGACGATCCTGGGCTTAATGAGGGGCCGGAGAGCCGCCATGAAACTGGTTTGGAGCGTCCGCCTTCTCCGCAGACAGCCCGAGGAAGAGAGCGGAACAGATCAATTTTAAGTGTGAGGCAACATCAGCACCACAACCGCTTGGGAGAGGTAGTGGCCATTGTGTTTAGAAAGGCTGATGGGCTTCCGTCAGCACTGTGTGTATAGAACCCCATGGCCTTTCCTAAAAAATTTGGTTACAAAGCCGCATGACTCCTGAAAAATTGTTATTAGAAAGACGGATGACTTTCCAGAAAAATTGTTATTAGAAAGACGGATGACTTTACTGAAAATTTGTTATTAGAAAGATGGATGACTTCCCAGAAAAATTGTTATTAGAAAGACGGATGACTTTACTGAAAATTTGTTATTAGAAAGACGGATGACTTCCCAGAAAAATTGTTATTAGAAAGACGGATGACTTTGGTGGACAGGTGCGTCCATTTGTCCGTAATGATACCCTCGGCGGCACTAAAAACCCTTTCAGACAGTACACTTGCAGCTGGGCAGGCAAGCACCTCAAGAGCGTACTGCGCAAGTTCTGGCCACCTGTCCAGCTTGGCCAGCCAGTAATTATATGGCGTGGAGTTATCGGTCAGGACGTTGGTCTGGTCTGCGACATACTCCCTCACCATCTTGCGGTACTGTTCCGCCTAGCTCTGCTTGCCCTGTAGCTGTGTCGCAGTGTCTTGCTGGGGTTTAAGAAACTTGGCAAAAGCATGGAATAGTGTACCCCTGCCCTTTGGCGCCTACACTGACTTTCCCCCTCCTCTCCTCTCCAACTTCGGCCACTGCAGTCCGCCCCCTGTTACTCGACTGGTCTGGAAAGGCCTGTAGCAGTTTCTGAAACAGGGCCTTGTGGTAGAAAGTGACTCGGGTGCTCCTTTCCTCCACGGGTATTAGTTGGGCAAAGTTGTCCTTGTAGCGTGGGTCAAGGAGGGTGTACACCCAATAGTCAATGGTGGACAGTATCCTCTTGACCCGGGGATCACCACAAAGACAGCCAAGCATAAATTGTGCCATGTGCCCTACTATGCCAACACGCAAGCCTTCAGCCTCCTCACTTAGCGGACTCTCCATCTCCTCCTCCCCCCCTTCCTCCGTCCCCAATTCATCCTCCTCAGCCCATACCCGCTCAACAGGTAGCATGGAATCACCCCCTGATGCATGGTGCCCAAGAGTTTCTTCCTCTTCCTCAGCCGCCTCCTCCTCCTCAGTTCCGCGCTGCGAAATTTACAACAGGGTGCTCTCAATGTCACTGTCTTCCCCCACCTCCTGTGACACTGCTGAATCCTCAGATCTTAGGTTCCGCAAGGAGTTCTGGATGAGGCACAACAGAGGGATGTGACACTGATGATGTGTGCATCACCACTAACCATCTCTGTTGCCTCCTCAAAGGGACCTAAGACCTGGCAGATGCCAGCCATCCACGTCCACTCCTCAGCATAGACATGAGGAAGCTGACTGGCCTGACTACCACCTTGGGGGATCAGCTGGCAGTCTACAACTGCCCTGCGTTGTTAGTACACCCTGACTAGCATGTATAACGTCGAATTCCAACGCGTGGGAACGTCACACAGCAGCCGGTGAACAGGGAGTTGTAGCCGCCCTTGCACAGTCCTGAGGGTCGCGGCATCGGTGGTGGACTTGCGAAAATGGGCGCATATGCGCCGCACTTTGGTGAGCAACTCACTGTATTTATTATATTATTATAAAATTTATTATACGCACTTTGCGCAACTGAAACGCAAAACCACAGATCAATACGGTAACTATACGCTGTTAGGTATATGGCACCCTGATGAGATGTATCGTCTATGAAAGCTCACTCAGAATAAACGCACTATATAGAAATATATTTTGCTGCAATTCTTTTCAGACCTGTCCGAAAAAATTTATTATACGCACTTTGCGCAACTGAAACGCAAAACCACGGATCAATACGGTAACTATACGCTGTTAGGTATATGGCACCCTGATGAGATGTACCGTCTATGAAAGCTCACTCAGAATAAACGCACTATATAGAAAGATATTTTGCTGGAATTCTTTTCAGACCTGTCCAAACAAATTTATTATACGCACTTTGCGCAACTGAAACGCAAAACCACAGATCAATACAGTAACTATACGCTGTTAGGTATATGGCACCCTGATGAGATGTATCATCTATAAAAGCTCAGTCAGAATAAACGTACTATATAGAAATATATTTTGCTGCAATTCTTTTCAGACCTATCCCAAAAAAAAAAATGCGCACTTTGCACAACTGAAATGCAAAACCACAGAGCAATGCACACCGCCAAACGAGGATTGGCCTCATCATCCTTAAAGTACTCCCAAACTAAGGAGTGGCGCATAGTACGGGCTGGAGCGTGACCTGTAGGAGCACTTGGTGAAGTAGTGACTCGGCCCAGGCTTCTCCCTCGTCGCTGCCCTCTGGCTCTCTCAACAGCTTGTGGAGCTGATGTCGCCTCACAGTCTGAACCACTGCCTCCAGTTGCCTCATCCACCCAAGTAGGATCTGTCCCCTCATCATCCCCCAGGTCTTCCTTAGACTCCACAGTGACGTCCCTGACAACTACCTCCGACAACAGTGTCTCGTCGTCATCTTCCACCACCTCCTCAGACGCCACTGCTAACTCCCCACTCTCATAACCCGGAGACAGCAAAAGGTCCTGAGAATCAGGGCATAGCAGCTCGTCCGCTGGCACATCAGGGAAGTGGTGGCTGAAGAGTTCAGGGAAGTGGTGGCTGAAGAGTTCCATGGATAAATTTTGTCCGTGGGACATACCCCTAGAGGGTTCTGGCTGGGGAGAAGGAGGGCGAGTTGGAGGACAGACACCCTGGCTCACAGAAGTCGACTGGCTGGATGAGGGGGCAGACGAAACGTGGCTGGACGTGCTCTCTGCAATCCACTGAACCACCTCCTGTTGTTGTTTAGGGTCTGTCAGAGTTGTAGCACGCTTCCCTACCAACTTCTGGAGTCGACCAGGCACCCTGACCTTACGTGTTTCCACTGTACCCACAGCAGCTGGGACTGAGTCACCAGACACACCACGGTCATCACCGCTGACCACAGCACCACCACGATTCCCACCTCTCCCTCCACGACCACCTCTTCCACCTCTCCCAGCTCTTCCCCCTCTCCCCCTGACTCTGGGGTTCTCCACGTGCACAGTAGCAGTATTATATTATTATAATTGTCAAGGATCAATACGGTATCTATACGCTGTTAGGTATATGGCACCCTGATGAGATGTAGCGTCTATGAGAGCTCAGTCAGAATAAACGCACTATATAGAAAGATATTTTGCTGCAATTCTTTTCAGACCTATCCAAAAAATTTATTATACGCACTTTGCGCAACTTAAACACAAAACCACAGAGTAATACGGTATCTATACGCTGTTAGGTATATGGCACCCTGATGACATGTATTCCGTATTCACAGCACCGTCTATGACAGCTGAGCTCACTCAGATTAAGGCTCCATTCACACGTCCGCAGAATGTGTCCGCATCCGTTCCGCAAAATTGCAGAACGGATGCGGACCCATTCATTTTCAATGGGGCCGCAAAAGATGCGGACGGCAAACAGTGTGCCGTCCGCATCCGCACTTCCGTTCTGCGGCCCCGCAAAAATATAGAACATGTCCTATACTTGTCCGGAGCCACGGACAAGAAAAGGCATCTCTATATAGAGCCGGCCATGTGCGGTCCACAAATGCGGAACGCACATGGCCGGTGCCCGTGTTTTGCGGATCCGCAATTTGCGGACCGCAAAACACACACGGACGTGTGAATGTACCCTTAATGCACTATATAGTTAAATATGCTGGTGCAATTCTTTTCAGACCTATCCCAAAAAAAAAATATGCGCACTTTGCGCAACTTAAACGCAAACCACAGAGCAATACGGTATCTATACGCTGTTCGGTATATGGCACCCTGATGAGATGTATTCCGTATTCACAGCACCATCTATGACAGCTGAGCTCACTCAGATTAAATGCACTATATAGTTAAATATGCTGGTGCAATTCTTTTCAGACCTATCCCAAAAAAAAAATATGCGCACTTTGCACAACTTAAACGCAAAACCACAGAGCAATACGGTATCTATACGCTGTTAGGTATATGGCACCCTGATGAGATGTACCGTCTATGACAGCTGAGCTCACTCAGAATAAACGCACTATATAGAAGATATTTTGCTGTAATTCTTTTCAGACCTATCCTATCATGCACAGGAATATATCTGTTTAAGATATGTATAGTTTGTGCCTGTGTACCAGCTCTGCACACAAAGGCTGACAGCATACACTGTAGTTTCCTTCAGAGAATCAATTGCTTTTTAACAGACTGTTGTGGCTTTCTTTTCCTACACAGAATACAGGCTGATAGTATATACTGTTTTTCAGAGTAAAGATAGTCTTTAAAAAGACTTTTCTTGCTTCCTAACTCCTAAGTTCTAACTGCCTGCTGCACACACTACACGAGCTAACTCTCCTATGTCTTGTCTGGTCCCCTTCCCAATGCAGAATGAGGCTGAGGCTGCAGTGTTAGGCCAAGGAGCCCTTTTTAAATAATAAAGTGACTCTGCCCTGAGACAGAGTCACCAGGGATCACTGGACTCAGATCCTGAGTCACCCGAGCAGGGCAACCCAGGAACCAAGCAGCCGGAAAGGCAAGCTCCCGAAGGAGGACAGGGGATGAGCCCCAATGCCCGAAGGCACGTGTGCACAAGCACACAATAATGCGCTCCCGAAGGAGGATAGGGATGAGCCCCAATGCCCGGTAGGCAAATGCGCACAAGCACTCAATGCGCTCAAGTCTGGGACCAGCACAGGATACCCAGCTCTCAATCGGACCACGTGTGCCGAGTTCCGCGCCTCCCGGAGGAGGTTGAAGCCCAACACACAATGTGGCCTCCAAACACACACACTGGCGCACACTAGGGTTCCGCACCTCCCGAAGGAGGTTGCAGCCCAACACACACAACTCCTGCCTAGACCGCAGACTACACCTAGTGTGCCAACCAAGGTCCTAGTCACAAAGCAGAGCGACCGGGTCTCTAGCTTAGCAAAAGCAACAACAAGGCACCAGCGCCTGCTGCCAATACTGAGGGGTTTTTATAGTGAAGCAACCAATTAACAGGGCGGTGCTTCCTGTGCAGGACTGGCGGATGTGACATCACCTGTAGCCTCGAAGTATGGGCACATGATCACCTCCTGGCGGAAGTGACATCACAGGCAGGGTCAAGGTCGGAGCTTATGACCACTTCCTGTGTCTGAACCAAAACACAGTGTCTTAAAGCGACAGTGTCGTAATTAGACTGCAAGCGCGCGCGTGCACGGCGTCGGTG
>ONZH01012710.1:0-78586 GCA_900303285.1 Rhinella marina
ACGTTTATTTTTGAAACCATTCCATTGTAGATTTTGCTTTATGTTTGGGATCATTGTCTTGTTGGAAGATAAATCTCCGTCCTAGTCTCAGGTCTTTTGCTGACTCCAACAGGTTTTCATCCAGAATGGTCCTGTATTTGGCTCCATCCATTTTCCCATCAATTCTAACCATCTTCCCTGTCCCTGCTGATGAAAAGCAGGCCCAAAGCATGATGCTGCCACCACCATGTTTGACACTGGGGATGGTGTGTTCAGGGTGATGAGCTGTGTTGCTTTTACGCCAAACATATCGTTTTGCATTGTTTCCAAAAAGTTGGATTTTGGTTTCATCTGACCAGAGCACCTTCTTCCACATGTTTGGTGTGTCTCCCAGGTGGCTTGTGGCAAACTGTAAACAAGACTTTTTATGGATATCTTTGAGCAATGGCTTTCTTCTTGACACTCTTCCATAAAGGCCAGATTTGTGAAGTGTTCGACTGATTGTTGTCCTATGGACAGACTCTCCCACCTCAGCTGTAGATCTCTGCAGTTCATCCAGAGTGATCATGGGCCTCTTGGCTGCATCTCTGATCAGTCTTCTCCTTGTCTGAGATGAAAGTTTAGAGGGACGGTCGGGTCTTGGTAGATTTGCAGTGGTCTGATACTCCTTCCATTTCAATATGATCGCTTGCACAATGCTCCTTGGGATGTTTAAAGCTTGGGAAATCTTTTGGTATCCAAATCCGGCTTTAAACTTCTCCACAACAGTATCACGGACCTGCCTGGTGTGTTCCTTGGTCTTCATGATGCAGAACCCTGAGACTATCACAGAGCAGGTGCATTTATACGGAGACTTGATTACACACAGGTGGGTTGTATTTATCTTCATCAGTCATTTAGGACAACATTGGATCATTCAGAGATCCTCAATGAACTTCTGGAGTGAGTTTTCTGAACTGAAAGTAAATGGGCCGAATAATTTTGCACGCCCCACTTTTCAGTTTTATTATTACAAAAAAAGTTCAAATGATCCAATAAATTTCGTTCCACTTCACGATTGTGACCCACTTGTTGTTGATTTTTCACCAAAAATTTAAAATGTTATGTCTTTTTGTTTGAAGCCTGAAATGTGGCAAAAGGTTGAAAAGTTCCAGGGGGCCGAATACTTTCGCAAGGCACCCTATATTAGTGTTACCTGCAGTCCTATGTAAAACTACAGATAACACTAGTGTAGATCGTGTGGTAGTGTTACCTGCAGTCCTATGTAAAACCACAGATAACACTAGTGTAGATCATGTGTTAGTGTTACCTGCGTCCTTAGTGTACCTCTTGCACAGGACTGTATGCTGGTGGCGCTGCCTCCTCTTCCGTCTTCTTCTTCTTGCTCCGCACAGAGCGTCCTGATGCAGCTGCGTCAAGACATAGGAACACTGTGGGCATGGTGACGGTGACAGACACAGGGACAGGGACACAGGGACAGGCACACAGAGGGACAGGGACACACAGGGGACAGACACACAAACAGAGGAACACACACAGGGACCGACACACACAGGGACAGGGGAACAAAGGGACAGGCACACACAGAGACAGGGACACACAGGGATAGGGACACACACAGGGACAGGGACAGAGAGGGACACACACACAGGGACAGACACACGGAAAGAAGCACACACATACAGAGGGACAGACAGACACACAGGGACAGACACATAGGCAGACAAACACATACACACATGTGAACAGGGTGATTGGACTTGATGTCCAGGATAGTATTACCAGACTGGGGCTTTCTATAGATGGGTGTCTAAATACAATTACCAACAGCATCCCCAGTCAGAGATAGATCCAAGAAATGTACCTCTGTATCAAACTCATACCCATAAGCCTAAATTATGATGATTATCATTAACATATTTGAGAAAGTCTGGTACGAGCAAACAATAAGCAAGTCTTTGTTGTAGCGCCCAGGAACACACACAGGGACAGACACATGGACAGACAGAGACACACACACACAGAGGGACAGACACACACACACAGGTACAGACAGACAGACACACAGTGACAGACAGACACACACAGGGGGACAGAAAGACACACAGGGACAGACAGACACACAGGGACACACACAGATGGACAGACAGACACACACAGGGGGAGATACAGACACACAGGGACACACACAGGGGGACAGACAGACACACAGGGGGACAGACAGACACACAGGGACAGACAGACACACAGGGACACACACACACGGGGACAGACAGACACACACACAGCTAGGCCTCACCAAACTCCAGCCTGGCTACTCTCCCTGCAGCATCACAGCTCTCTGCTCCTCCCCCACTGGTCACATGGGCGGATGACGTCTGGAAGGTCCTTTAGCCCACAGAACGATCTTTCCCTGGACTGCAGGGGTGAGTGCACCTACAGGAGGAGGGGCGGGGGAGGAGGGAACATCAGAGAGGATGATGTTACCTTCCTCTGCTGCTGTTTCAGCTTGTAATAGGTAACACTAGAAAGTGAGGGGGCGGGGCCATTCAGCCCTGCTGGGCCCCGCAACCTCACGGGCCCCATAGCCATGGCGTGGTCTGCCGCCATTGGCCGTATGCCACTGGTGGTGCTGTATTCTCCTGTATGCTTGGTAGTGTCTTCTCAAATATGTCTCATGCTGGGGAGGAGGTTGATTGGATTAGCAATGTGGCATTCATTTTGGAGACTGTTGATAGGAGGAAAACCACTTCGTAGCCCCCGACAACCGCATCCCCCCCCCATCCCCATCTTATCAACTTCTAACATTGAACACTCTTAATAACCACATGACTCGAGCTTCTCTACAAACACCTTTTATTGTTGGGTGGTGATCGGCCACAGCATTAAACTGAAATGAGCGGCAAGCTCTTTAACATCAACATATTGTTACATAACCGAAACGGAGCGGTATGCCGACCGCCGGACTCCCGGCGGGCAAGTCCGCCATCCATCTCTTTCTGTATTCCATTCCATTAATTGCCGCCTGCTGTGACTTGCAACAGGACTGAACATCCTTATCACTAGGAAAAAAGAACAAATGTCAGTAAAACGCCCCTTTTTTTTTTTGAATCATCCCCTGACACCATAAAACCTCGCGAACCAATACCCTAAGAAAAAGGAAATGGGAGGGAGGGTGAGACAAACGCTTCCGTGTGCTAAGAGGAAGATGGAGCCTCCGGCCGGGGTTTATAACTAATGTGGGAGGTGACCACTACCCTGTAGGAGGGTTTTACACCTAGAAGGGGTGGATTCCTTCAGCCTGCCACCCTTAACCCCTTAATGTGCCTGTATGGCAACAGGCTGCAGGCACTTAACCCATTAATGTGAAATGGGGGAAGGGGTAAGAGGGGCACTGCAGCCCATTCACTCTAGGGAGGGGGGCATCAACAGTCCCTGCACCCCTTCCCTATCCTGTCAGGTGTTTCCCATATATGTTATACTTACCCCTTTCTCCAGTGTCATTCTATGCAGCTCTAGTCCCTTCTTATTTTCGAACAGCAGTGGAGACGTGCCGGTATATGGCATGTTACCAATGCTGCCAGTCACCTGTCAGTGCTTTAATGTTGACAGTGACTGGCTGCAGTGGTCACATGCCATACATCTGTACATCACTGACACTCTGACATATGTGCACACTTACATCCCTGTCAGTCTTTGTTTACATGGCTGCAGCAATGTTATCAGAAAGTTCATCATGCCGCAAGCATCGTCACAGCAGCCATATAAACAAAGCACTCAGACTAGTGTATTGGGGATGTAGCAGTGTTTGTGATTCAAGGGCATTCTTTTTAAGTCATTTTGAGGGTGAGAAATGGGGGCGTGGTCTTTAAAAAAGGCCGTATGTCCGTAAAAATTTTAGGCTGTCCGTAATTTTTTGTTAAGTTGTCCAGAAAAATTTAAGAGTGGGGATTAGCAACCCTGTCGATTACCTGATAGATGAGAGAAACACTTATTTATCAGGTAATAGGATTATTGTTTGCCTGCAGTAGATTGTGCTGTCTAATAAGGATGAGCGAACACGAACTTTACAGGTTCAGGTTCGGTGTTCAGTTTGTGTGGGAATTCCGTTATTAGTTTAGTTATAACAGAATATAACGGAACTAGTAGATGGAATGTAAAATGGAAGCCTTTAAGAGGCATTCTGTTTTTTGATTCATCATAATAGAAGTCTACAGCCAAGCATAACTGATCCCTCTGGTTTCCATTATGCAGGACGGAAAACAAAGTCCTTCATAACGGAAACCAAATGGATCAGTTATGCTTGGCCAAAGACTTCTATTATGACGGATCAAAACAGAATGCCTCTTAAAGGCTTCCATTTTACATTCCTTCTACTAATTTTGTTATATTCTGTTAGAACGGAATCCATAACTGAATTCCTTCACAACCTGAACACCGAACCAGAACCATACTGGGGAGATCACTATGCGTAAATGCAGTGGTCGCCTTCGCTGACGAGCTGAACTCGAGCTGCTCAATTGAGCAGTGTCAAGGGGCCTTTAGACATAATGTCCACAGTCTATATCATGTACCTTCTCTTGATGGCTGCTATGCATTCCATTATATGTCTCATTTGATTCCTCAGAGGATGGTGTAAGGCTCTTTCACACTCAGATATCTTAGCTGGATGGTTTGTTTCCCCGGGCTGCTTTTTGCTTTCTTTTCTCTCCCTATCTGATCTGTAACAGTTCCAATGGCTAGTAAACTACTTCTGCAAACCTCCAGGGTGGACCAAATGCACAGCATAATGTACAGACATTTTAACCATTTATGCAGTGGGCTGCCAGCACCCAGCACTATGATCATTCGTCCTTGTATAGTTAGTAGCTGGTGATGATCGAGCACCGCGATGCTCGGGTGCTTGGGCCGAACACTAGGTGGTGCGCTTGAGTGCTCGGCTTAGCACCCGAGTATAATGGAAGTCAATGGGAGAACACCAGGCACGACCTGCTCTGCAGAGGGGGGGGGGGGTCTGGTTCATAGGGAAACATGAGAAAATGCTGGAAACACCACTGAAATGGTTAGGGAAAAGCATGGGGAGGATGTCTGGATGCATCTTGGACACCAAAGTCGCTGCTATTAACGATGATGTCCGACTATAACGTCACTTTTACAGAATGACAATAATACCCTCAAAAACAGAAGATATCATCGATTTTAGAGAAATTATTGTTAGGGAAAATATATTAACTTGTACGTAAAGAGCAAGTGCTGCAAAAAATTACAAGGAAGAGGCACTCAGATACAACCGTTATATAACATAAAGGAGGACCTCATTCACATTGTGGTACAATTGTTCATGATGTGGGACTCCTACACTCATAAAGCCTATGCACAAAGTGATAGGGCTGCCAAAAATTACAAGGACCATGCACTCCAATACCCCCTTTATTACACATAAAGGAGGGCATCAGACACACCCTTGAAAAATTATGATTGATGGCCTGCTGCTGACACTCAAAAACAATAGGGGTGATGTGCTGCTGCTGAGCCGACCGTCAAAAAAATTATAGGTGACATTCTGCTGAGCTGACCGTCTAAAAAATTCTGGGTGACATGCTGCTGAGCTGAGCGTCTAAAAAATTATGGGTGACATGCTGCTGAGCTGACCGTCTAAAAAATTCTGGGTGACATGCTGCTGAGCTGACCGTTTAAAACATTATGGGGGACATGCTGCTGAGCTGACCATCTAAAACATTATGGTTGACATGCTGTTTAGCTGACCGTATAAAAAATTATGGGTGACATGCTGCTGAGCTGACGGTATAAAAAATTATGGGTGACATGCTGCTGAGCAGACCGTATAAAAAATTATGGGTGACATGCTGCTGAGCTGACCATCAAAAACATTATGGGTGACATTCCGCTTAGCTGACCATCTAAAACATTATGATTGAGGGCCAGCTGGTGAGCTGACCATCTTAAAAATTATGCGTGACATGCTGCTTAGCTGACCATATAAAAAATTATGGGTGACATGCTGCTGAGCTGACCGTCTAAAACATTATGGGTGACAAGCCGCTTAGCTGACCGTCTAAAACATTATGGTTGAGGGCCAGCTGGTGAGCTGATCGTCTAAAACATTATGGTTGAGGGCCTGCTGGTGAGCTGACCGTCTAAAAAATTATGGTGCAGGGCCAGCTGGTGAGCTGACCGTCTAAAAAATGATGGTGCAGCACCAGCTGGTGAACTTCGAGGGCAGCCTAATAATCAGTTTCATATGATGGAGGATGAGGAGGAAGAGGACGAGAAGAGGAAGGGGTACATGGGAATGCAGTGTATTCAGTACACCCTAAAAGCCACATTTAAGGTTCCTTCATGTTAAGCCGCTCTCCTCTGGTAGAGTAGAGAAGTCAGGGGCAATCCAGGCCTTGTTCATTTTGATAAGTGTCAACCTGTCAGCATTTTCAGTTGACAGGCGGATGCGCTTATCAGTAATTATGCCCCCAACGGCACTAAATACCCGCTCAGACAAAACACTGGCGGCAGGGCAGGCCAGCACCTCCAAGGCTGCAGGTCTTCCAAAACGTTTCCCTCCTTGTGACACTAGGCTGCTCATCAGGGTGAGGGTGCTGGCGGAGTGTCATGAAACTGTCCCAGGCCTTGGAGAGTGTCGCCCTGCCTTTGTTGGAACTGTTGTGTGTTCCCCTCGTCTCCCCTTCTCGGTGGCCAAGGAACTACGTACTCTGCCGCCAGCATTGTTAGATGGAAATTTTTGGAGCAATTTTTCAACAAGGGCCTTCTGGTATTTCAACATTTTACTTGTCCTCTCCACCACATGAATGAGAGATGAGAAGTTCTCTTTGTAGCGGGGGTCGAGAAGGGTGAACAACCATTAATCAGTGTTGGCTAATATGCGTATAACACAAGGGTCACGGGAAAGGCAGCATAGCATGAAGTCAGCCATGTGTGCCAGAGTCCCAAAAGACAAGGTTTGGCTCTCCCCACCAGGATGATGACTCTCAACATCCTCCTTGTCCTCTTCCTCCTCTTCGGCCCATCCACGCCGAAGAGATGGTGTAAACGTGCTATGGCTACCCTGTGTAGCGGTGGCAACCTTCTCCTGCTCCTCCTCGTCCTTCTCCTCCAATTCGCGCTGAGAAGATGAACCGAGGGTGGTCTGGCTATCATCCTGTGTAGGGTCTTCCCCCATTTCCACCTCTTCCATAGAGCGCAGAGCGTCGGCCTATATTGTGAGCGGTAAGCTTTTCAGTAGACACAGAAGTGGGATGATTACGCTGATAATTGTATTATCGCCGCTCACCATCTGTGTAGATTCATCAAAGTTGCGTAAAACCTCACAGAGGTCAGATATCAATGCCCACTCATCGCTTGTGAAGAGCGGAAGCTGACTGGAAAGGCGCTAACCGTGTTGCAGCTGGTATTCTACTACTGCCCTCTGCTGCTCACAAAGCCTGCCCAACATGTGGAAGGTGGAGTTCCAGCGTGTGCTCAGGTCACACAGCAGTCGGTGAGCTGGCAAGCGCAAGTGCTGCTGCAGCGTTGCCAGGCCGGCTGAAGCTGTAGGCGACTTGCTGAAATGGGCACACAGGCAACGCACCTTCACCAGTAGCTAAGGCAAATTGGGGTAGGTTCAGAAACCACTGAACCACTAAGTTAAAGACATGCGCCAGGCATGGTATGTGTGTGAGGTTGGCCAGCTCCAAAGCCGCCACCAAGTTGCGGCTGTTATCAGATACAATCATGCCTGGCTGTAGGTTGACTGGTGAGAGCCACAGCTCAGCCTGGTCCCTTATGCCCTGCCACAGATCTGTGGCGGTGTGCTTTTGTCACCTAGGAAAATAAGCTTCAGCACGGCCTGTTGCCACTTCCCGACTGCTGTGCTACACTGCTTCCAGCTACTGACAGAAGTCTGACTGGTGCTGCAAGATGGCAATTCTGCATGGGAAGAAGTGGAGGAGGAGGAAGAGAAGAAGGGGTTGCAGCCACTACTGTAGGTGGTGGCGGAAATCCGGATGGAAGTAGGGCATGCAATCCTTGGCGTGGGTAGCACCTGTGCCATCCCAGGGTACGACTCGTTCCCAGCCTCCACAACATTCATCCAGTGTGCCGTCAGGGAAATGTAGTGTCCCTGGTCAGAAGCGCTTGTCCATGTGTCAATTGTTAAGTGGACCTTGCCAGTAACTGCATTGGTCAGGGCCCGGTTATGTTTCTGGACACATGCTGGTGTAAGGCAGGGACGGCACACTGGGAGAAATAGTGGCAGCTGGGGACTGCGTAACGAGGGACAGCCGCCGCCATCAGGCTGCGAAAGCCTCGGTGTCCACCAGCCTAAATGGCAACATTTCCAGGGCCAGCAATTTGGAAAGTTGCGCGTTTAGAGCTATGGTCTGTGGGTGGGTGGCAGGGTATTTGCGCTTGCGTTCAAATGCCTGGGGTAAGGACATTTGAACGCTGCGCTGGGACACTGAAGTGGATGTGCTGGCTGATGGTTCTTGCGAAGGTCCAGGTGCAGAGCGGGAGGCATCTGGGCCTGCGTCTTGGACAGCAGGTAACAGAGGGGAAGAGGAGGCAGTGGTGTGACATGCAGACACAGATCGTGGACCCAGGCGTTCGGCCCACCTTTTAGGGTGCTTTGCTGCCATGTGGCGGATCATGCTGGTGGTGGTCAGGTTGCTGGTATTAACTCCCCTGCTCATCTTGGTATGGCACAGGTTGCAAATTACAATCCGTTTATCGTCAGCACTTTCCTCAAAAAAATGCCAGACTGCAGAACACCTAACCCTTGGCAAGGGAGATTGCCGCAAGGGGCTGCTCTGGGGAACAGTTGCGGGCCTGGTTGGCGTGGCCTGCCTTCTCCCTTTTGCCACCCCACTGCCTCTTCCAGTCTGTTGCGGTGCTGCGGATCGCCCCTCTGTACTGCTGTCCTCGCTCTTCCCAAGTTGGGTCAGCAATTTCATCGTCCACCACCTCCTCTTCCACTTCCTCACTCTGGTCCTCCTCCTGACAGGGTGACCTAACAAGACCCTGACTTAACTGCGTCTCATCCTCATCATCAACCTCTTGAGGCACTAGTTGCCCTTGACTTATTGGCAATTGTGTCTCATTATCATCATCATGCACCTCGTGAGACGCTACTTGCCATTCCCCACTGTCATCTTCTTCAGACTGTGGATGCTTAATAGTTTGGGAATCAGGGCACAATATCTCCTCATGTCCCACTTCAAGCGGCCTTGGCGAGAGGCCCAAGCCAAGGAACGGTGATGAAAAAAGCTCCTCGAAATATCCAAATGTGGGATTACTTCTTTGCTCAAACTCTGCATGGTGGGAGGAAGGAGGATCAGGGTGAGGATTTTGTTGCCCAGACTCTTGGCTACTGAGACTGGACTTTGTGGAAGAGAGGGTGGTGCTTAACCTACTGGAAGCATTATCAGCTGAAATCCAACCGACTACCTGCTTGCACTGGTGCGGCGACAAGAGTTGTGTCTTGCGCCGCCCTGCAAACTGTGAAATGAAGCTAGGAGTTTTGGTTGACTTTGTTTCTTGGGCTCTGTCAGCAGGCACAGTTTCACCGCGCCCAGAGCCATGGCCTCTGCGTTCACCATCAGCAGCACGCCCACATCCCCGTCCCTTTCTGCTCGCCTTGCGCATATTATATAGTACATATGCAACTTTCTCACAAGTACAGTAGTGCAGATTTTTATTAAGTGTATGATCAGAAAAATTTCACCAAATGTCAAATATTTAGAATGCACAAACGTTATAAAGCAGGCGCAGCTGAGGTACTGCGGCCTTAATTAAAAAATAATAAAAAAAATAGCAACGGATGTCAGGTATATAGACTACAGAAAGGTTCTAATGCACATGCTGTGCATGTGGTGTTAGCGTCAGGCACACTTGCGTTCTTTTTGCCCCAAAATTTAAAAAAAACTGCAGCCAGATATAACAATGGACTTTTGTGTCTTTTGAACATGACAACTAGCCCTATAAACAGTAGAAAAAGAAAAAAACACAGGTGGCACTCACCGCTGACGTAACTTCTTCTTTATTTCAATGTGAACGGACATCACATAGGGTTGTGGCCAGAAGAAGCGCTAAGGCGCGAAACGGCCGTCGCCACGGCTTGTTTTTGCCTGCATTGTGTGTTGTCTGCCTCCTGCCTATCTGATGTCCGTTCCCATTGAAGTAAAGAAGAAGTTACGTCAGCGGTGAGTGCCACCTGTGGTTTTTTCTTTTTTCTACTGTTTATATTACTTCATGTGACTTATAAGGTAGAAGCACCACCTTATCCTGACGCCTCAAAGATTTATCAAAGATCCCTCCTATTTAAAGGAGGGACATATAGGTAGTGCCACCCCTGTATTTTTTCTGGAACTTTTTTTGCAATAACAACTAGCCCTTCCTAGCCAAATCCTACCCCTACACTATATGTCCCTCCTTGCGCAAATGTTATACAGCAGACTCAAATAAGGAACTGTGGCCTTAATTAACGGTAGAAAAAATAGCAACGGATGTCAGGTATATAGACTACAGAAAGGTTCTAATTAGAGAGGAGCGAATCAATTCATCGATTCGTAACGAATCTTGGGAATTTTTAGCTGCAAAGCGAATCCAAATATTAGGAGATTCCCTTCGGATTTGTATGCATTCGCTACGTAGTTTGTCCTATAAATTATACGCTATTGCTATGTATAAGTTACTCTATACACTGTTGCATACAAATTCAATTCATTAGCGATGAAGACTCCTCCCTGGTAGCTCCTCCCCCTTCTCCAGTGTGAGAGGAAGACGAGGCAACTCAGGCAATTAAGATGGCGAGACTGCGAGGCCCTGTCTGGGGAGGCATGGTGTGGGGCCCTATGAGGAGAAGGAATCGGAGGAGATCTACGTCTCTCAACTAGTGTTGAGCGAGCATGCCTACGCTTGGGTCCGTTTGGTGCAATGCTCGAGTCTGTTCCCCGCACTGTAATATTTATTTGTATGCTAATGCGTACAAATTCAGTTAATTAGCATACTTTCACGAGTGAAAGGAGTACAAGAGGAGAAGTCGCGATTCTGACCTTTTTCTATTAACCAGACACCCTCTCCTCTTCCGAGCGGGGGGTGCCTGGTTTAGTCCCATTGACTAACAGTATTTTCGGGTGCTCTGCAGAGCACTCGAGCAATCCCCTATTGCTCGTCTAGAGCACCCGAGCATACGAGCACAGAGGTGCTCGCTCAACACTACTCTCAACATGTCCGGCAGCCTAAGAAGTCGGTTGAGGTGCCCGCTGAGGTGTTCACTCCGCTGGCCGATGCGGCGGAGGCGGCAGGAGTTCCTGCTCCGCCGCGCAACTACTCCCTTCGCCAAAATTTGATGGTCATTAAAGCTGTCACCCAGAACGCCCTGATCCTCTGTGCATACAAAAAGTTGGTAGAGGAGTGGGTTGTGCAGATGTTGGAGCACCCACGGTACGGTGACCCCAAGCTGGAGCGCAGAAAGGGTACCGTTATGTGGTTCAGTGTTGAACGGGGAGTTGGTTTTATGGCAGATGAGGAGACGGCAGAAGAATTATACGTGAACCGCCGTTCTGTAAAGCGGCCTTATCTTCCACCCGTCCAACACAATCTCCACACAGGGGATTACGTGGAGTATACCCCTATGAAGAGCCTCCAAGGCCCCTTTGCTACTGGGGTGAAACTCCTTACGCGACCAGCTACTCCTGCAGCGCCCCCGGAAGACTGGACTGAGGAGGCCCAGGCCGCAGAAGAGGCCCGGTGTTCCTATGAGACCAATGATGGGACTCTGCGATCTGAGGAGAAATCCCAAGCTTAGCTGGAACCCCTGATACCAGAGTTGCCGCCGCCGCCGCCGCCGATCCTTCATGTGGGACAGATGACCACCAACAGTTTTGTGTACCAGCCATCGGTGGTACAATACCAACTGCTATGCCCATGCCAGGTGCAGGCCGCACAGTCCGCCGCTCGCGGAAGACCGTTACCGGAGCCCTTACAGCTGGAGATTCTGTCACCTTGTATGCCGGCGGGAGGATCGGGCCCCTACAAGGTAAAGGGCAAGGCCCAAGTTGCCATGGCCCTTGCCAGTGTGACCGCCCGGTCACTACCAAGACCATCCCTGAGAGGTCGGTGGAGCTCTGCTGCCGCAGCCAGTGTAGCTTTCATGAGGCAGGAGCGCCCTCTCATGTCTTTTATCTCCAGCAGCAGTGAAGAGGACCTGCAGGCCCTTAAGTAAGGATCCTGCAGCTTTTATGGGAGCCACAACGTGGACTTTACTTGAAGGGTGAGCACTAATTGGCCTTTGTTTTTATTTTTTTTGCTCTGCGTTTGTCCTCACCCAGATGGACATGGATTGTCAGGACTCCCCCATCAAAAAAAAAGTTTTAATCAAGTTGCGCATACGTGCACCTCATCCCTTTTTTCCCCCTTTTCAGGTTTTTGGGAAGCCCCTTGAAAGAGGGTTTTTTAACACCTTTGCTGCTATTTTATTACCCACTTGGATTACAATTATCTATGTGGATTACAAATTACAACTGAGTTTGGGACTCTGTTCCAGTTGTATGACAAGCGTCAGAAGAAAAGAGACTTAAACGTGTCCGTGAGCATACTATGTACGTGATATTTAAAATGTTTACATTACACCTATAATGTATTTGCACTATATTGTTTGCACTGGATTGTTGGCACTAATGTTTTTACCTTTCAGCAACGTTTTCAAGTATGCTGCCCATTGTGTGTATTTCTTTTCAGGTACCGCAATGTGTCCTCATATTCACTTTATTGTATGGTGGATGGTTGTACTATGCACTTAGCCGGATAGACAGCACCTTACTTATTCTACCTCAAATATACATACTGCCTCTAAGGGCGATTTCTGACCATATCTGACCATATACGCTGGATCTGGCCCGGGGTCCGCAAGGTGTCGAAACGATGGCGCAAGCCTCGGATCACCTGCTGGATCACCTCCTTTTTATGCTGGTTCGGGTGGCGGTGTGTGCCATCGTAATCCTGCCGGTCTATCAGCCAGACTATGTATTTCAGCTGTGCAGCAGAGCTAAATGATGAGGATCGCCTGGATGCCATTTTCTAAAATTCGCTCTGCCTCTGAGGAGTGCACGCCGCAGCCTCTCGTCGTGCGTGCCTGCGTATTGCGTAATCGCGTAGACAATAGTACGCTGAGGATTCGTACACTATTTGTACCTCTTCTAAGAAGTTGCATACATTTTTTAAAAGAGTGTCAGTTATTAGTGCGCGAATGTTTGCTAATAGCACATAATAACGTATATTTTGTACGCAAATACAACTAATCTATTCGTCGAATATACGAATCTTAGTAAAAGTTCCGGAGAATGTTCGGCGAATAAAATTTTGAATGCTTAGTTCATCTCTAGTTCTAATGCACATGCTGTGCACGTGGTGTTAGCGTCAGGCACACTTGCGTTCTTTTTGCCCCAAAATAAAAATAAAAATGCAGCCAGATATAACAATGGACTTTTGTGTCTTTTGAACAGAACTACTAGCCTGCCTAGCCAAATCCCATCCCTACACTATATGTGCCTCCTTGCGCAAATATTATACAGCAGACGCAAAAGAGGTACTGCGGACCTAATTAACAGCAAAAAAATAGCAAAGGATGTCAGGTATATAGTATACAGAGAGTAATACACCATGCACCAGCTGCGTAGGTGGCGTTAATGTCAGGCCACCTTGTGCAATTTTTAACCCCTTAAAAAAAAAAAAATATATATATATATATATATATATATATATATATATGTATATTGCAGCAAGATATAATATCCCTTAAAAGGGCTTTTGTGTCTTTTCAAAAGAAATACTATCCCTGTCCTGATTCGGTATGAGCCGGTCACATGTCACCGGGTGCTATATAGCACCCGATGACGCGTTCCCGGCCATCCAATTAGTGTAATACCAGTGACCAACATGGCTACTGGCATTACAGTGAATGCCAGTACCTCACCGCACGCTAATTGGCTAATTAGCGTGCGGGGAGGGGACTCGAGCATGGGGGACTCGAGTTTTCGGCCGAACACTGCGTGGTCCCAAGCGCCGCCATGTTCAGCCGAATACCATATTCGGCCGAACATGTTCGCTCAACACTATTAGTAGCACATGCCTGTTTACCCAGGAAGAAGTGTTTCCAACAAATGCAAAATCTAGTTGTCAAAAAATGAACGAAAACCTAAGTAGAATAGGAGAGTTTGATTGATGGCCGCTGTCATTTCTTTTGTGAAAAGTTAGTATTAGTATTTCTTCATTTTTACAGACATGAGGAATTTGATGTTTTTGTACAGCGATTAAATAAATAGATATAACTGAGTTATATAATGATAAAATAGTTGAGGATGTGATACAACTGAAGATAACATTAAATTGAGGACATATAGAAGTATCCATAATGAACTCAGAGCAAAATAAGGTGACAATTGTGACCATGGCATCTGAGAGGCTTTTCCATGGGAGCACTGGACTCCCGGGGCCAGGATGGCTCCCCCATGCAGAGATCAGAGGAGCTGTTTGTTTGTTGTGGTAGCCTTGAGCCTGCTAGAGGCTCAGAGCTTACCACAGGAATGTTCCTATGTGTGGTAGGGCTCCATAGGAGCATAATGAAAGTCCCATAGGCTGCAATGGCAATTAATTGCAGTCTATGGCAGTAGCAATCAGATGATCGCATCTTCAAGTCCCCTAGAGGGACTTAAAAAAACAGCAAAATAAAGTTTACAAAAAAGTGTTAGCAAATATAAAAATAAAAAAAATATAAATCATCTCCTTTTCCTCATATTAAACATAAACAATAAAAAATATAGATTTTAAGTATCGCCCTTATTGAATATAAATTTATTTATTCCATATGATGAACACCTTAACAGAGAAAAAAAACAAAATGGCAAATTCGTCATTTTTTCATCACTTCACCTTCCGAAAAAAAATTCACACTACAAAATCACTAAAAACTACAGACAGCCCTGCAAGTTTTAAAATACAATAAAAGCTACCGTATATAAATGAGGTATTGCTGTAATAAGCGACCTGGAGAAGGAAGGTAACAGGTCAGCTTTATCGCATAGGGAGCGCCGTAAAAATGAAACATACAACTTGTCTCACAAAAAACAAGTCCTCATCATACATTTAAGTGAATAAGAAAAAAAATGGCTTTGAGAATGCAGTGAGTAAAAACAAAAATGCAAAAATGTAAAATCGCAAAAGTCTCCACCCTAGTGGAGTGGAGTCGATGGAGTTTAGAGTCTGAAGTTCTCTCCCCCAACCGCAGCAACGCTAAACACAGCTTTGCAGCAACAATGAACCCTTGGTTGCCAATACTCCACTTAATGGCATAAATATGCCACTTCAGCAACTCCGCTGACAAATATTTGCAGCTCCGGCAGCAACGTTGGCCAGATATCCTGCCCCCAGGTAAAGGCTGTAGGACTTTTTCATTATATTAAAATCCCCCCAAGGGTCAATGTTCCTATATTCAGGTACATACATTTATATATATTTTACAAATACAGTACAATTCTCAATTAATTTCTTTTTTCTTTTTTTTTAAACCAACGCAAATATATCACCATGTTGGTGAAGGAATAAATGTCTTTACATAGTCCACACCTATAGGTATATGTTACCTTCATCTCACTATTACATATAGACCGGTTGGAAATTAGTTTTTCAGGACCCATACCAGTTTCTAATGGCCCTCTCTTTAGATGCATTGTGTTCCTCAGATGTCTTCCAATCCTTCACTGGCTGGACATCATACACAAGATGGACCACTTCTACCTGTTTCACTAAAGGACTCATTCTGTACTGTATCTCTTTACCTTCTGAACAAGGGTCGCATAAACCACTCTCACCCTGTGAACATGGTGTAGCCTGCAGACTACTGTGCAAATCAGAACAATGGGGCACTTTCACAATATCACATGTGCCAACTTAGGTGGGTATCTACTGTACATACATGAGGTTATTGACCCCTCTCTCTCTCTCTATGGAAGGTCCATAATCCATATTGTGGGAATTTTTGTTGAAAATGTGGGGAGGAAGATGGAAAAGTCTGGACTAAAAAGGTCTGTGTAACAAACTCTGCAGAGACAAAGCTGAAAGAAAATTGGTCCATGTAAAAAGACCATTACTGTGTCACTCTCTTTTTTCCACTCCACTTAATTGGAAACCTGAACTATTATAGGTTCATGTAATTCCCTATAGAGTTAACAATTCTGACTTTGAATTACTGGGTTATTGCCATTTTTTATTTATTCTTGAGTTTTATAAATTGTGCAATGGACAGTAATCATTTAAACATGGAAATAAATGTGCATAGTTCTTTCCAAGCTTCTTATAGTTTCCAAATGTGACAAGTTATTTTCCTTGTGTGATGCATTCTAAACACAGCTACGGTCCCCACAGTTATTATGCATACTATTTGAAGATGCAGAACAAAGGTAGGCATTTAGTTTTATAAGATATTTTTTTTCTTCTAAAAGGAATAAATAGGTTATTCAAGAGCACAATGAATCACAGAATCATTGTTCACAAATACTTTAAAGGGAACCTGTCATCACCTTTATGCTACCCATACTAACGGCAGAATAAAGTAGAGACAGGTGAGTTGATTTCAGCGGTCTGTCATTTATAAGTTAAAAGTAAGTGGTTGCCGAGAACCAACATCACAAACATTGCAGACTAAGCCTGGAAAAGAGTCAAATCTTCATGAGAAGAGTCATGGTTATTTATGAATTCCTGCTCTCCCTGCCCACCTGATGATGACTAACAGTCTTCTACCTAGTTTTCTCCCTTTCTCTCTAGTAGAGAACTGCCAATCATCAGCAGATGGGCAGGAGAGCAGGAGATAATAAATAATCATGACTCTTCTCAAGCAGATTTGACTCTTTTCAAGACATGTGCCGCAATGATTATGATGCTGGTTCTCAGCAACCACTTACTTTTAGCTCATGAGTGACACACCGCTGAAATCAGCATTTCTGTCACTACTTCATGCTGCCCTCAGTACAGTCAGCATAAAGTTGATGACAGGTTCCCTTTCAGTGGGAGGAAGTGGGGAGACAACTGGCACTGAGAGGAAGAAATTTGTATATTTGCAAACATGTGCATTCTGTATGATGCTCGTGAAATCTTTATCAGTGGGGATGATTTATAAAAACCTCAAACATTTGTGCAACATTTTTAGAGGCATTATAGTAACTATTAAACTGCTTCTCACTGTCCTTCCTGAGTGACGTTAATAAAACTGCTGACTAGACATGAGGAAATCCGCCAGTCGGCTGCTGTAATGCAGTATTAACTTTTGTACCTAATGAATGAATCATTATGTAAATGAGTAAGATTTGCATAAAGCTTTTTAGCTTATTTACCATGTCTGAAGAAGCTAAAGGCTTATTTTTGTTCATCTATGTTCCAGTACATGAAATCAATAACTTTTAATGGCATGTCGTTATGGTTTTTGGCCCTTCAGTGCATCATTTGAATCATTAATTCAAAGATGAGGAGCACCTGATTTATTCTCTTGCCCTATATTGTTAATACCCCATGATGTACCTATTCTTAAAGGGGTTTTCCAGGATTTTACTGCTGATGACCTATCCTCGGGATAGCATATGTAGTAATCTGCAGCACTCCAGTAGTTGAAGCAAACTTGGTGTTTATTGTAAGCTCATATAGCAGACAACAGCATTATGCTGTTGTCTGCTATATGAGCTTACAATAAACACCAAGTTTGCTTCAACTACTGAAGTGCTGCAGATTACTATATATGCATTGATGCAGGACCTTGAAGTCAGGACCTGGACACTGCGTGCCACCCTACATCCCTATTTGAGGACTTGAATTATATCATCAGATACTGAAAACCTGAATGCAGGTACAGCTGTGCTGCTTCTACCCATATTTTGAACTATCCTCAGTATAGGTCATCAGTATCTGATTGGTGGGGGTCCGACACCCAGGACCCCCACCGATCAGCTGTTTGAGAAAGTACCGGCGTTCCTGTGAGTGTTTCTGCCTTCTTGCAGCTTACCAAGCACAGTGCCGTACATTGTACAGCGGCTGTGTTTGATATCGTGCTCAGCCCCATTCACTTGAATGGGGCTGAGCTGCTCCTAGACCACGTGACCGATTAACGTGACGTCACTGGCCTAGGAAAAGCTAAGAGAAGGCCGCAGCGTTCACAGGAGCACAGGTGCCTTCTCAAACAGCTGATCGGTGGGGGTCCCGGGTGTCGGACCCCCACTGATCAGATACTGATGATCTATCCTGTGGATAGGTCATCAGTAGTAAAATCCCAGAAAACCCCTTTAACTATTTGGAAATTACACCAAATTGTACAAAATATTAACGGTTATACAGTACTGTGCAAAGGTTTTGGGCAGGTCTGAAAAAAAAATGCTAAGTAAGAATGCTACTTATAAAAATAAATGTGTTAATAGTTTATTCTATCAATTAACAAAATGAAAAATGAATGAAGAAAAGAGAAATCTAAATCAAATCAATATTTGGTGTGACCACCCTTTACCCTCAAAACAGCATGGGGGACATTTACTAAGCATATTATGCCAGAATTATGGAATTAAAAGTGCCATAAAGAATGGCATTTTGATTTGCACCGATTATATCAACTGTTTTCTCCAGAATTTTCACCATAAAGAATGCATCACAGCAGAAATGAGTTATAAATATCAAAGTCGGCGGGGCTATAAAATTGGCGCATATCACACCTCATTTAACATCCTCTTATCATCAGAAATGGTTCAAATTGTTTTTTACAATTAAGCCAGCTTATGTGGTGGTGTTTTCTGAAATGTCGCATTTATGGCATAAAGATGTGACTTTTTGTTAAAAAGTCACATTTATGAAAAGAAAAAGCAACTTGACATGCATTTATTTTTATCTAATATGAGCTAAACAACAGGGTTTTCTTAGTAAATTGACATTCGACAAAAAAAAAAAAAAAAAACAATAACAAAAATGCCCCGGGTCCTAATCGCAATTTACCCATGGAAATGTTACAAATATGCTTTAAAAGTCGCAAGGGTTGTCTAGCAAGATTGGCTGAAATCACGCATTTTGGTTTACAGAAGTTGCATTTTAGTGCTACTGACGTTAAAATGTTGCAAATCGAGAGAGATAATCAGTGTTTTTATTTAAAAATGTCACATTTTAAAAGTGGTGTGCGCCGTTTGATCTATGAAGTGAAACAAATCACCACTTTTAATTTGTAATGTTAGTATTTTTTTGCAGCAAATTACGCCATTATTGATAAATGTCCCACCATCAGTTCTTCTAGGTACATTTGAACATAGTTTTTGAAGGAACTCGGCAGTTAGGTTGTTCCAAACATCTTGGTGAAGTAACTACAGATCTCCTGTGGATGTAGGCTTGCTCTTCATGTAGTCCCAGGCAGATTTAATGTTGAGATCAGGCCTCTAGGGGGGGACACATTATTACTTCCAGAACTGTTTGTTCTTCTTTATGCTGAAGATATTTCTTAATGCCATTGACTGTATATTTGGGGTTGTTGCCCTGCTGCAGAATAAATTTGGAGCAAATCAGACGCCTCCCTGATGGTATTGTGTAATGAGTAACCGCCTGTATTTCTCAGCAATGAGTATTCAATTAATCCTGACAAAATCCCCAACTTCATTTACTAAAATGCAGCCCTAAACTTGCAAGACACATCAAGCTTACTTTCCATTCCATTTTAAATCGGAAGATGTCTCAATGGAAGTCTCATAGATATGACTAAGGATTTGTATATCCAAAACGCCTAAGCGAAGTAATGCTACTATTGGATCAGTGTTCAGACTGTTTACATTTTTTTACAATAAAGAAGTTTTACATGAAGTCATTGGAGTGCTGGATTTGTTTTCTTGAATTTGCTGCTGATCCCTGGGCATGTCCGTGCACCTGTGCGACATCACTTCAGCAGGGTAAGCTGTTTTGTTGCTTTTGTGGTGGTTATTAATGGTACACACTCAGATTGGGTCACTGTAACTAGTGGGGTACCACAGGGGTCAGTACTGGGCCCTATTCTCTTCAATATATTTATTAATGATCATGTAGAAGGCTTCCACAGTAAAATATCAATTTTTGCAGATGACACTAAACTGTGTAAAGTAATTAATGGAAGAAAACAGTATACTGCTACAGAGGGATCTGGAGAGAGTCCTGTCGACTGGACTATTTTTCCCATCATGTATAAAAGAACCAAACTGAACCGCTATGTGTCCCCATAGGCATGTATTAGGACGGAGCAAAACGGAATGCCTCTTAAAGGCTTCCATTTTGCTTTCCGTTCTCAAATTCCATTTTATTCCATTATAACTCTGTTATGACGGAACTCTATAACAAAATACCATAACACCAATGTGAACCTACTCTCACAAGTTTTCAAGGTAGCATGTCTAAGGGAGCAGTCTTAAAGGGGTTATCCCATGATTAATGTAAAAATGAAAATTAGACATAATATAGTACATGAGAATCTCTTTCTAACAAAACTAGAACCAGCCCTGTACCTCACAAGGATCTAGAGATCTCCCCATTTGTTGCTCTAATTGATCTGCTAGATTTATTTCAAACTGGCAGCTCAGGGAGGGTT
Organism: Rhinella marina; assembly: GCA_900303285.1. NCBI lineage: Eukaryota > Metazoa > Chordata > Amphibia > Anura > Bufonidae > Rhinella > Rhinella marina. Next base: position 20,615 of record ONZH01012710.1, read on the forward strand.
TCTTTTCTCACGAGCATGTCCGTTCTGCTGCAGCTCTCTCCCTATCAGAGATCAGGGTGCCGTGTCATTTCTGCTGCAGCTCTCTCCCTATCACAACTCAGGAGGTGTGTCCTTTCTACTGCTCCCCTCTCCCTATCACAGCTTAGGCAGTGTGTCCTTTCTGTTACAACTCTGTCCCTTTAACTGTCACAGTTTCTAACAGTAGATATGGCTGGTGGCAGTTGCAAGTTGGAACTGATCGTGTGCATCCACCTCAATGATGTTACTGAAGTGGAAGGAGAAATAGAAGAAATTCAAAAATCAGCTAAGATAACATGGTGCAACTTAAAACTCTCCGGGATACTAATGGGGTAATTTATCAAACTGGTGTAAAGTAGAACTGGCTTAGTTGCCCATAGCAACCAATCAGATTCCACCTTTCATTTTCCAAAGGAGCTGTGAAAAATGAAAAGTGGAATCTGATTGGTTGCTATGGACAACTAAGCTAGTTTTACTTAACACCAGTTTGATAAATTACCTCATAAAAGTCTTATTTATTACATATGTGACAAAGGTGAACATCCCCTTAAAGTGTTGCTTATATGTAGCTACAAAAAGTGTTTTACCAAGTGATTATTTAAAAAAGGGAATGATAACACTTTATTATAATGTTATGCATTGTATAAACTGAAGTGAAACACAGTTTAACTAGGCCTACAGACTGCACGAAGACATATCTACTGAACAATATGCTGTCTTGTTAATATATACATCTAAATGAAATATATACTTTAGTTCAATTCATATTTAATATATCACAAGGATTTTGCTGTGTCTAATAAGCACATTTGTTATGTACAGCAACAGTATTGCGCACTGCGTAAAAGACAGTGACTTGCTTACTAAGTAAGGTCTATCATGGGTGTTGAAATTCCATTTATCTTTAAACACAACCTTAATGCTGTGGTTTTGATTTATTTGTTAAATCAAGATAATGGTCGTGGTTCTCTAGAGCACTCAATACATCTTACTGAAATCTGTCTGAAAAACAGTCCTTGGCATCAATAATGAACTTACAGTCACTCTGAAAGCAATATTTCTTCACATGGTTAGCACTACTAACATACATCAAAGCCTGAAGTTGTGATTTCATCAGGAAAGGACAAGTATCCAACTCCGTAAATGCAATTTATCCTACGAGCGAGAAGTCAAGTCCTATAATTCATACAAATGATGATTTAATTACATCTGATAATGTGGTGGCTCCGCTCACACGCTGCTGCCTACTTTACAAGGCGTTTAATTCATGTATTCAGAATAAGGGTTATCATAATAGAGAGACGCTGACCTTGTTTGACTTGCTAAGTACCAATATGTTACCCTACTTGCCAGTAAAAAGTCCAATCACTCCAGTGGGATCCATTTACGTGGAGCCACTAGTTGTTTTTTTCAGTAGAAAATATATATACTTTTCCTGTCCTGTGTAGATCAAATCTTTATTATTATGATTAGTGTTGAGCAAAGGATTTGAACCATTTCAATTCGCAACAAATCCAAATTTCTTTGCGCTTCATGGTAATAAATCATTTTTTCCTAAAATGTCAGCGAAGCGTATTAAAAAGTCAAAGTAAGAAGTCTAGGAATGAGAGATCACTAGAGATAAGCGAACATGCTCGTCCGAGCTTGGTGCTCGTTCGAGCATTAGGGTACTCGTAACTGCTCGATGCTCGGACGAGTATCTCGCCATGCTCGAGGAAATGGCAACTTCTGCATCGTGCTTTTTTGGCACCTAAAAACACAGCCAATCACAAGCCAGGAGACTCTGCGTACCACCCAGCATCACGTGGGGCCCTTACATGTCGATAGCAGGGGTTGGCTGGCCTGATCAGGTGACCCTGGAATATACTACCGACTGGCCGCGGTGCTCGTCTCAGATGCCGTCTGGATATCGTTAGGGATAGAGCTGCTGCCTTTCAGGGACAGTGTTAGGGCCTGAATTTAGTTCTCAGTTAGGCAGGGATCACCCACAAAGAACCCAACAGCCCTTCTAAGGGCTAGAAGACATTTTATTTATTTTTTTTTGTCACTTGGCTGGCTGGCACTAGTAGTGCAGCTATCGCCATATCTAACCCTGTTTTTTTTTTTTTGTTCTATCTCAGTGATACAAATCCATTGCACACAGCACTGTGGAACCATTCTGTGTGTCACAGTTCAGCACTGACTCACTCCAATCCATATATACTGTCCAGGTGACACTTTCTGTACGTCACACAATACAACCAAGTCATTTGCTACCAATATCATCTACCGCTTGATCCAGAAAATTCTCTGTGTGACATTTGTCTGGGTCACAGACTAAATAGCCACCGTTAACAGGGTGTCAGTCAGTTCTACCATATTTCCTGCACGTCACGTTCCCAAAAAAACAAAATATAAAAAAAAAAATTATTATTTCAGTTGTTTTAGCTCAGTGATACAAATCCATTTTACTCAGCTGCGTGTAACCTTTCTGTGTGTCACAGTTCAATACATTCGCTCCCATCCGTATATACTGTCCAGGTGACACTTTCTGTACGTCACACAATACAACCAAGTCATTTGCTACCAATATCATCTACAGATTGATCCAGAAAACTCTCTGTGCGACATTTGTCTGGGTCGCAGACTAAATAGCCACCGTTAACAGGGTGTCAGTCAGTTCTACCATATTTCCTGCACGTCACGTTCCCAAAAAAACAAAATATAAAAAAAAAAATTATTATTTCAGTTGTTTTAGCTCAGTGATACAAATCCATTTTACTCAGCTGCGTGTAACCTTTCTGTGTGACGCAGTTCAGCATACTCACTCCAAACGGTATATACTGTCCAGGTGACACTTTCTGTACGTCACACAATACAACCAAGTCATTTGCTACCAATATCATCTACCGCTTGATCCAGAAAATTCTCTGTGTGACATTTGTCTGGGTCACAGACTAAATAGCCACCGTTAACAGGGTGTCAGTCAGTTCTACCATATTTCCTGCACGTCACGTTCCCAAAAAAACAAAATATAAAAAAAAAAATTATTATTTCAGTTGTTTTAGCTCAGTGATACAAATCCATTTTACTCAGCTGCGTGTAACCTTTCTGTGTGACGCAGTTCAGCATACTCACTCCAAACGGTATATACTGTCCAGGTGACACTGTCTGTACGTCACACAATACAACCAAGTCATTTGCTACCAATATCATCTACCGCTTGATCCAGAAAATTCTCTGTGCGACATTTCTCTGGGTCGCAGACTAAATAGCCACCGTTAACAGGGTGTCAGTCAGTCCTACCATAGTTCCTGCACGTTACGTTCCCAAAAAAACTAAATTGTAAAAAAATATAAAAAAACAAATATAAAAAAAAAATTATTTTTTCAGTTGTTTTAGCTCAGTGATACAAATCCATTTTACTCAGCTTTGTGTAACCTTTCTGTGTGTCACAGTTCAGCACATTCGCTCCCATCCGTATATACTGTCCAGGTGACACTTTCTGTACGTCACACAATACAACCAAGTCATTTGCTACCAATATCATCTACCGCTTGATCCAGAAAACTCTCTGTGCGACATTTCTCTGGGTCGCAGACTAAATAGCCACCGTTAACAGGGTGTCAGTCAGTCCTACCATAGTTCCTGCACGTTACGTTCCCAAAAAAACAAAATTGTAAAAAAAATATAAAAAAACAAATATAAAAAAAAAAATTATTATTTCAGTTGTTTTAGCTCAGTGATACAAATCCATTTTACTCAGCTGCGTGTAACCTTTCTGTGTGTCACAGTTCAACACATTCGCTCCCATCCGTATATACTGTCCAGGTGACACTTTCTGTACGTCACACAATACAACCAAGTCATTTGCTACCAATATCATCTACCGCTTGATCCAGAAAATTCTCTGTGCGACATTTGTCTGGGTCACAGACTAAATAGCCACCGTTAACAGGGTGTCAGTCAGTTCTACCATATTTCCTGCACGTCACATTCCCAAAAAAACAAAATATAAAAAAAAAAATTATTATTTCAGTTGTTTTAGCTCAGTGATACAAATCCATTTTACTCAGCTGCGTGTAACCTTTCTGTGTGTCACAGTTCAGCACATTCGCTCCCATCCGTATATACTGTCCAGGTGACACTTTCTGTACGTCACTTAATTCTACCAGACTGAACAAGTTTGTGGGTTTCAGTACACCAGGCCCGTTTAATTTTTTTTTTTATATCATACACTTATATACAAACAATGTTGAACCCCAGGGCTAAGGGTCGAGGACGAGGGCGTGGGCATGGGCGTGGGCATTCAATTACTGCAGGGGGCAGAGGCCGTGGTCCTGGGCAGGGTGAGACAGTACCTGCTGATGAGGGAGCTGTGGAACGCCGCAGAGTTACACTCCCTAGCTTCATGTCTCAACTTACAGGGACACGTGGTAGAGGACTGTTGAAACCACAACAGTGCGAACAGCTGATCTCGTGGATTGCGGACAATGCTTCAAGTAATTTGTCCACCAGTCAGTCTTCCACGCAGTCCACCCACGTTACCCAAGGGAGCACTCCTCTGGCTCCTCCACCTCAACCTCCTTCCCCCCAGTCTGCCCCCTCCCAGGAAAATTTGGAATGTGATCCGGCATACTCTCAGGAACTGTTTTCTGGACCCTTCCCAGAGTCACAAACCACTTCTCAGGTTGCTGCTGACCTCGTTCCCGATGCCCAAGTTTTCCAACTGTCGCAGTCTGTGGGTGATGATGATGACAATGTTGAGTTAGTGGAAGAAGTTTGTAAAGAGGTGTCAGACGATGAGGAGACACGGTTGTCAGACAGTGGTGAAGTTGTTGTTAGGGGAGGAATTCCGAGGGGGGAGCAGACTGAGGAATCGGAGGATGACGAGGTGACTGACCCAAGCTGGGTTGATATGCCGAGTGAAGACAGTGCTTCTGAGGCGGAGGCGAGTGCTGCACCAGAACAGGTTGTAAGAGGCAGTGGTGTGGCCAGAGGGAGAAGCAGGGCCAGAGCTGGTGCATCAGCAGCAACTGTTTCACGTAGTGAAGCTCCCGTGGCGAGGCCTAGATGTTCGCAAGTCTGGAGGTTCTTTAAAGAAAGTGAGGATGACCGACGGACTGTGGTGTGCAACCTGTGCCACACCAGGATCAGCAGGGGTGCCACCACTACTAGCCTAACCACCACCAGCATGCGCAGGCATATGAGTGCTAAACACCCCACTCAATGGAACCAAGGCCGTTCACCACCTCCTGCGGGTCACACCACTGCTCCTTCCCCTGTGTCACTCGCTGCCTCTGCTAGTCAACCCCCTGCGTCACTCGCTGCCTCTGCTAGTCAACCCCCTGCCCAGGACCCCGGCACGAGCGCCTCCCGCCGGAAAACCACACCTTCGCCTCAACGATCCTCCACAGTGTCCACCAACGTGTCCCAGCGCAGCGTTCAGCTGTCTTTACAGCAGACGCTGGAGCGCAAGAGGAAATACAGTTCCACCCACCCACATGCCCAAGCCCTCAACGTCCACATCTCCAAATTGCTTAGCCTGGAGATGCTGCCCTATAGGCTGGTAGAGACCGAGGCCTTTCGCAATCTCATGGCGGTGGCTGCCCCTCGGTATTCCGTCCCCAGCCGCCACTATTTTTCCCGATGTGCCGTCCCAGCCCTACACCAGCACGTGTCGGAGAACATCATCCGTGCCCTGACCAACGCTGTTTCTGAGAAGGTCCACCTAACCACGGACACGTGGACAAGTGCTGCCGGGCAGGGACACTATATCTCACTGACGGCACATTGGGTTAACTTGGTGGAGGCTGGGACCGAGAATGACCCTGGGGCCGCTCATGTACTGCCCACACCGAGGATTGCGGGGCCTACCTCGGTCACGGTCTCTCAGACCTACTATGCCTCTTCCTCCTCCGACCCCTCCTCCTCCTCCTCCACCGAATTACCATCCGTGGGCACGGCGCCTTCAGTCGGTAGCTCTAGGCGCAGCAGCAGTGCCGTGGGTAAGCGCCAGCAGGCGGTGCTCAAACTGCTGAGCTTAGGTGACAAAAGGCACACCGCCCAAGAGCTGTTACAGGGCATCACGGCGCAGACCGATCTGTGGCTGGCACCGCTGAACCTTAAGCCAGGCATGGTTGTGTGTGACAACGGGCGTAACCTGGTGGCGGCTCTGCAACTCGGCAGACTGACACATGTGCCATGCCTGGCCCACGTGTTCAATCTCATAGTTCAGCGGTTCCTCAAGACATACCCCAATCTGTCTGATTTGCTCACCAAGGTGCGCCGCATCTGTGCGCATTTCCGCAAGTCGACCACAGATGCTGCCACTCTCAGGGCAGCGCAGCGCCGCCTACAACTGCCCGCTCACCGACTGTTGTGCGACGTGCCCACGCGATGGAATTCCACATTAAACATGTTATCCAGAGTTTACCAGCAGCGCAGAGCGATTGTAGACTGCCAGATGTCATCTTCCACCAGAACTGGTAGTCAGGTCTCTCAGATTCCTCAAGTCTACAATGAGGAGTGGACGTGGATGTCTGATATCTGCCAGGTGTTGAGCAACTTTGAGGAGTCAACACTGATGGTCAGCGGCGATGCCGCCATTATCAGCCTCACCATCCCGCTGCTTTGCCTGTTGAAAAACTCACTGCTCAGCATCAAGTCGGATGCTTTGCGCTTGTCACAAGAGACAGTGGAGGAAGATACGTCGCTTGATAGCCAGAGCACCTTCCGTTCTGTTTCTCAGCACGTATCGGAGGAGGGGGATGAGGATGAGGAGGAAGAGGAGGAGAATGTCGGCGAGACAGTAGAGGGTACCAGTGCTCAGTCCTTAACTCTTGAGCGTGTATGGGCTGAAGAGGAGGACTTGGAGGAGGAGGAGGAGGAAATGGAGAGTCAGGCCAGTGAGGAGAGGGAATTCTTACGTGTTGGGACTCTGGCGCACATGGCAGACTTCATGTTAGGCTGCCTATCCCGTGACCCTCGCGTTAGAAGAATCTTTTCAAACACCGATTACTGGGTGTTCACTCTCCTGGACCCACGGTACAAGCAGAACCTTTCCACTCTCATCCCTGCAGAGGAAAGGAGTATGAGAGTGAATAGATATCAACAGGCCCTGGTGCACAAGCTGAAACAATTCTTCCCATCTGACGCCGCTAGCGGCAAAGGGCATAGTTCTGTGAGCCAAGTAGCGGGGGAGAGGAGGCGAGCAGGCAGCTTGACCAGCACTGGCAGGGGAACGCTCTCCAAGGCCTTTGCCACTTTTATGTCACCCCAGCAAGACACTGTTACCTGTCCCCAGTCTAGGCAGAGTAGGGGGGAGCTGTACAGAAAGATGGTGAGGGAGTACCTAGCTGACCATACCAACGTCCGTAGCGATCACTCTGCTCCATACAACTACTGGGTTTCAAAGCTGGACACGTGGCCTGAACTGGCGCTGTACGCCTTGGAGGTGCTGGCCTGCCCTGCCGCTAGCGTGCTGTCAGAGCGGGTATTCAGTGCAGCTGGTGGCGTCATCACCGATAAGCGTACACGCCTGTCAACTGACAGCGCTGACAGGCTGACGCTTATTAAAATGAACAAAGCCTGGATTTCACCGGAATTCAAATCTCCTCCGGGGGAAAGCAGCTAAAGATTTAAATAACTTATGTATCCGATTCCTCTTCTCTACTCCTCCTCCTACTCCTCCTCCTCCTACATATCGTCTTTGCCTAACGCTGACCCAAAAAACGCCATTTTTTAGAGGTCCAACTGGCACTCTTTTAGCACAATTTTTCAGGAGGGCCCCCTTCAGGCCCTTTAATCAAGCAATTTTTCCAGAGGTCCACCTACAGGCCCTCTCTCCAAACAATTTTTCCAGAGGTCCACCTACAGGCCCTCTGTCCAAACAATTTTTCCGGAGTTCCACCTACAGGCCCTCTGTCCAAACAATTTTTCCGGAGGTCCACCTACAGGCCCTCTGTCCAAACAATTTTTCCTGGAGGTCCACCTACAGGCCCTCTCTCCAAACAATTTTTCCAGAGGTCCACCTACAGGCCCTCTGTCCAAACAATTTTTCCGGAGTTCCACCTACAGGCCCTCTGTCCAAACAATTTTTCCGGAGGTCCACCTACAGGCCCTCTCTCCAAACAATTTTTCCGGAGGTCCACCTACAGGCCCTCTCTCCAAACAATTTTTCCGGAGTTCCACCTACAGGCCCTCTCTCCAAACAATTTTTCCGGAGGTCCACCTACAGGCCCTCTCTCCAAACAATTTTTCCGGAGGTCCACCTACAGGCCCTCTCTCCAATTCCAGTTTCCAGTTTTATTTGCGCAAACTGCATACATTTTTATTTTTGGGATAGGTGTGAAAAATAATATTACTTGCGAATCTATATTGCCCAACATTGGATACGGTAGCAAGTAGAAGACCAAACACATGCTGCCCACAGGGTTCCGCAAATTCCTGGTCCACCCGCAAATTCCTTGTCCACAATGTCAAGGAGGTCGTGGTTCTGTTGATGAGCAACAAGTCCTTCTGTACTGAAATCGCCGACAAAGTCTCCATCTAAGAACCTACAGACCATTGTGGAGAGAGCGGCACAGCTCGCCATCAAAGTGACGAACCCCTAAGCCAGACTGCGCAGAGAAGATAACGAATAAATATCTCTGTGGTTATTTTTGCTAAATAAAAGTTAAATAAACCCCCCAAAAATTCATCTGTTCCTGTGCCTGATCCACCCAAGTTGAATCTGTCCCATCCTGAGAAATTCCCCCCCAAGGAGTCCCCACTGTAACTTGCTTCCCATACAACTACTTCACCCCCCGACACCTGTGTCTCGCCATTGTCCACCACCTCCTCAGACAACACTGGTAAATCCCCACTGTCAGCACACGGAAACAGCAAAAGGTCTTGCGAATTGGGGCAGAGAATGTTCTGGGCTAGCACATCAGGGAAGGGGTGACTATGGGGTTCCAGGGAGTACGTGATCACATGCAATATCCATTTAAAAGTCATGCCACACTTGATGTAGCTCATAATTGACAATTGTACCGGTTGATGCTAAATTTTTAAGTTGGGGTCCTGCGTCGTCATTCTGACTACACCCGGCTGTTGTCACCCCCACACACGCTAGCCCAGGGGGCACTCCTCTGGCTCTTCCAGCGAAACCTCCTTGCCCCAGCCTGAAACCCACCTACAGGCCCACTCTACAAACAATTTACCCGGATAGGGGACGTATACGGTATTAAACTGAGAAGAATTGATACCATACGGATTAAAGCAACAGTTTTCCCAAATCCATCTGGCTGTTGTCACCACCACACACGCTAGCCCAGGGGGCACTCCTCTGGCTCTTCCAGCAAAATCTCCTTCCCCCCGACCTACATGCCCTCTCTCCAAACAATTTTCCCGGGTAGGGGGATGTATTAGATATTGTACTGATTCTGAATTGCCTCCTGCAATAGACAGGAATCGAACCCAGATCAACTGCTTGGGAAGCAGCTATGCTCACCACTATACCACCAGCAGGCACAGCAACTGATAAGAACAGATACTAAACTTGATTTTAGCTGCAGTGCCAGCATGAGCAGTGGTGTCACCTGCAGGCGGTGATGGACCTTCGTTGCACCTAGTTGGGTGCTTCCCTAACATGTGATGGGTATTTGCCTCGCCTTTCTTGGTCTGGGTGAGCACAATTGCCATGAGGGTAACCACCAGGCTGTTGCCTGAGGATTTGGGGTAATGGTGGGATTAAGCAGCCTCAGAGGCATCCATGCATGCTGCCCCTGCTGTTTCCTGTCCATTTCCGTGGTGTTTCCATCATTTTCTGAGGTTTCCAGGTTTTCACCCAGCCTTCCCTAGGCAGAGCCTTGGTCCCCCGCAAAAATGCTCGAGTCTCCCATTGACTTCAATGGGGTTCGTTATTCGAAATGAGCACCCGAGCATCGGGAAAAGTTCGACTCGAATAACGAGCACCCGAGCATTTTAGTGCTCGCTCATCTCTAGAGATCACCCATAATACCGTGCAGCCAGCCAATCCGCAGATAGACATCCACTGTGATGTCACAGCTCTATAAAACCATCATCCTGCATAGTCTCCACTACTCCTGGGTGCTGAGCATAGGGAGAGATGTGGCAAATGAAAAATAGAAGAATATTGGAGAGGGAGAGTGCCGGGAGACTTATTCTGCATCAGTTTTATTTATTTCTACATTTGCTATTCTACTATTCTACATTCTGACATCAGCCGTAAATATAATTCAATACCAATAGGATGGAAGCATTTATTGTGGTGCCAGCGTGCCAATCAATCCCATTCAGCCTGCACCCTTTAGGGGGTCCACACCTTAATGATGACAATCCTCATCTTTTGCTAGCTTTACTTTTTCCAATTATTCAAAGTCTCCATGTCCTAGATAAGTCAACATGATGCAGAGAGAGGAGGAGCTGGATGTTCCTGTGGCATATTCTCATTGATATTAGATGATGTGGAAAAGGAGGAAAAGCAGATGGCAGAAGAAGGGCCCCCACCTGTAGGACAGGAGAGTACTTGGGTTGGAGAAGTGGGTATGCCAGAGCTGATTAATATTCTGTGTTTACTGTCAAATAACCTGCAGTATATTTCAGGCCAGGACAGCAATAATATGCATATTGTGCCCCCAACCTAACCAGCCACACCCCATACCAGAAACAGCCCCTGTTTAAAGGTGTCACACGACCATTTACAATGGAGACCAACTATACAGTGCGATCTTCATTATTAAATCAGCTATAAAGCTGCTAATTGGCCAAGCAGTACTTCACTGCAGCATGGCCACAACTCATCTGCAGCACACCCACTCTGTGTGGTAATACCCTATGGCAGTGTGCCCTGGGTATACCTTATTTATACCGATTCATGACAAATTAATTTGTAACTAATCTAATTAATTAATTTGTAATGAATTAATTAATTTGTAACTAATTTCTTGGCTAACTACAGTGAAGTTGCCGCGTCAAATTTTTCAAAGCTTATCTCTAATTATGATGAGTCAACGTAGTGTATGTTTGTGCCTTTAACTTGGCAACCTTCTTAGGTTTCCTTGTATATACTGTAACATAGGGCCCTGAGGTAACTACTACCTGTGAAGTCCTTATAGCATATGCCCCTGAGAAAACTATTAAAATTACATTGTGCCAATATATTCTGCAGTGCTGTACACAGGTTATCATCTCTCACCTCAGTCCTGATCCCCTAACACACACTAGAGCCAACATGGACGGACTGGGAGCTTAAATTGGCCCTGGAAAAAATACTAAATGCCCCGTTTTGTAGTCGGGTCCAAATTAATGGAAGGCAGGGTCAACAAGACCATATTGTGGCAAATTATACCACCCCAACAGAGCCAAATACCACAGTCCATCACAAAATACATCTCCAAAAACTTCCACTGGCCGGCCATGAGGAGGGCTCAGGGGGCCCCCTGGGCATCGGCCCACCGGTAAATTTCCCTGTAAGGTCTATGGCCAATCCGCCTCTGAGAGCCAATATCATAGGAATCCAACTAACTTATCAGAATGTGGGAGGAATAAAACATATGATAATCTTTACAGAGGATCTGTCACCACAAAGTGCAATGCAATCTGAAAGCACCATGTTATAAAGCAGGAGGAGCTGAGCAGGCTCAGTTATAGTTTTGTGGGAAAAAGTTCAGTAAAACCTGTATATCTCTGTTTTTTTACCTCCTGTGAACCGCATTGGTAGCAGAGGGTTATACACACAATGTTATCAATCACTGATAACACCTCCCTCTAGTACCAATAGCTCTTCACAGGAGGTGAAAAAAGCAGAGAGATAAATGTAGAAATTACAAGTTTTACTGAACCTTTATCCACTAAAATATATCAATCCGCTCGGCTTCTCCTGCTCTAAAACATGGTGCTGTCAGATTGCATTGCCTTTAGTGGTGACAAGTTCTATTTTAAAAAAAGAGAGTTGTGGGTGGAGCACTCTCTATTTGGTGGTTCATGCACACTAGAAGGATGTGGTCTAATCTCAAATATATTTGTTTGAGCAAGTATAGTGGGTTATATTGGGTTATATTCCACTATACAGACTTATATTAAGAAACAAACTGTGTTGGTAAATAAAAATATATTCATTTATTTTAGTATTTAAAATGTAAAATATTGAAATGAAAAAATAACTCCAAAAAAGGAAATAATAAAAATGAAAAAAACAGTAGATAAAAAACAGTAGATAAAAAATAAAAAAACAAAAAATGGTAATAAAAATAATAGTAATTAAAAATAATTAAAAATAAGTCCAAGAGTTCATAAAGTGTGGCAGTGGTATAATTATATCAGGGGATAAGTCACTTGAGAGTGTAATGCCGTTACACTTATGATCAGGAATTATGTCCCAGTTTTGTAGCTGCTGTTATTTGTGACTGATATTGCCAATACAATAATGTCTTTTGTTTGAGCAGTACAAATACAATATGGAGACTTTGTTATGGTACTTTACCGCTCTGGCAGCTTTTCTCCGGTCCTTTTACATGTACAGCATTCCTTCGCTTTGTGTAGCCGCAGCGATGTACGGACTCAGCGTGGGTTACTTTGAATCTTGGCGCGCGCTCGGCGTTCCACGTGGCGTCCCACGTGGGTGCCGGCTTTAGGTATGCGCTTAGATAATAGTTGTATCAGTTAGCCGTCTCAGTCTCAATCCTTGGATTAGCGCTTCAGTTCCTCAGTTGTGCTGGTACAGGCTCGGTGGTTCCCAGACGCGTTTCGGGGGTCTAGCTGCCCCCTTTTTCAATGGTTACCTGGCCTGCTTACCTCCCTGATCTATTTATATCGGAGGGTTCGTTGAGCATAATGGAACAATTAAACATAATAAAACAATGTTTTATTATGTTTAATTGTTCCATTATGCTCAACGAACCCTCCGATATAAATAGATCAGGGAGGTAAGCAGGCCAGGTAACCATTGAAAAAGGGGGCAGCTAGACCCCCGAAACGCGTCTGGGAACCACCGAGCCTGTACCAGCACAACTGAGGAACTGAAGCGCTAATCCAAGGATTGAGACTGAGACGGCTAACTGATACAACTATTATCTAAGCGCATACCTAAAGCCGGCACCCACGTGGGACGCCACGTGGAACGCCGAGCGCGCGCCAAGATTCAAAGTAACCCACGCTGAGTCCGTACATCGCTGCGGCTACACAAAGCGAAGGAATGCTGTACATGTAAAAGGACCGGAGAAAAGCTGCCAGAGCGGTAAAGTACCATAACAAAGTCTCCATATTGTATTTGTACTGCTCAAACAAAAGACATTATTGTATTGGCAATATCAGTCACAAATAACAGCAGCTACAAAACTGGGACATAATTCCTGATCATAAGTGTAACGGCATTACACTCTCAAGTGACTTATCCCCTGATATAATTATACCACTGCCACACTTTATGAACTCTTGGACTTATTTTTAATTATTTTTAATTACTATTATTTTTATTACCATTTTTTGTTTTTTTATTTTTTATCTACTGTTTTTTATCTACTGTTTTTTTCATTTTTATTATTTCCTTTTTGGAGTTATTTTTCATTTCAATATTTTACATTTTAAATACTAAAATAAATGAATATATTTTTATTTACCAACACAGTTTGTTTCTTAATATAAGTCTGTATAGTGGAATATAACCCAATATAACCCACTATACTTGCTCAAACAAATATATTTGAGATTAGACCACATCCTTCTAGTGTGCATGAACCACCAAATAGAGAGTGCTCCACCCACAACTCTCTTTTTTTAATATTATTTCACTGACGATTTTGGTTGAATCGGGGGTGAGAGCACCTCAAATTCATCTTCTATATTAGTGAGCCACTGAATATATCTATAATCAAGTTCTATTTTAAATTTAAAAAATATATGCATGAACTGAAATGCATGATAAGCTCCCCAGCGCGTCACTTCCTACATGTGGGGAGAGCGGCGTGCGGGTCCAGCATAGCAGGGAGAATTCCTCCGGATCTCGCCATGCCCTCCCCGCAGCGCAAGTAATACGCGTCATATAGGAGGAGGATCACCAACTATTTAAGACAGGTAACTGCGCTTGTTCATTGCCACTGCCATACCATAATGCTGCCAGACTAACTCCCTGATGAACCGCAATGGGGAAACGCATCAGAGTTCTTAGGAAGCAGGAGTTTAGGGTTTTCTAGCGAGGTCCGAGGTTCCGGTGGCTGGGGTTCACCCTTCTCAGGGTGAGTTCTCCGAATCAGCCTGTTAGGATCTCCCCAGCGCAGTAAGACTAGTACTGCTTAGGGTGAGCTTTCAGGATCAGTTTGCACTCGTCTCTATAATACAGTATAGACGACCCCCCAGCGTCTGATAAGTTACCAGGAACCAGACCTTTTACGCTAGAGGTGCGACCGCACCTGCAACCCCTTTTTTATAAGAAGCATTTACCTAGTACTTTTTATGAGTAAAGACTATTAAAAGTTAAATTTTAGTATTATTAAAGTAAGGTACATACAGTATTGGAATTTTCGCCATAATAGATCAATATAATGAGACAAAAAGGAATCTGTAACTTGGGAAAATATAGTGTGCTTATATTGACTTAGGCCACTTTCACACTCGCAGTAAGCTTATCCAGCAGTCTGTACTACTGTTTGCACATGTGTGCTGCCAGAAGTCCGTCTGGCCACATTCACTATAATGGGGACCGGCCGGAGATCCAGCCGCATCATGGCAAACATGCCGAGAGGCGGCCGAACAAAAAAAATGCAGCGTGCATTTTTTGTATAATGAATGGGGCCGGGCGGACTTCCGGAAGGACACGTGTACATGACCTGAGGATAGGTCATCAATATATATAACTCGGAGAACCCCTTTAATTGCAATAGATTTTGAATGCAACATACACCAATGTTATATAATATTAAAAAAGGATTTTTTTTATAATTGGAAAAATAACCAAGGAAAATGTGCGAGAATCCTATGCAAATCACATCAAAGGTGGAATAGATAGCAGGCATCAAAGTATGTGCTTTTTAACACTTTTTACTTCTACTATGAAATTTTTTAATGTGTCGATAGAAAGGGCAAGGTTAAAAAGACAATATTATCAATCTAATGTATTACATATGTGCTAAACTTGCTGCATTTTGCTTTTTTTTTTTTAAATTCATCCATCTTAGGACACTGATAAATCTCCTCCATTTATCCTATTTTACCTTTTTTTATCTTTTTCTATTTACTCTATTGTACTATAGATACTAGACTTTGTATTGACATTGTGCTTCAAGTGGCCTATGTTATCCAACTGGGAAATTCAATACTTATTTTTAAAATATGCTACTTTGTCAAAATTAGCAAGTAGACACTTGATACGACTGCATGCACACATGAAGGATGGCATATCTAATGCTTACTTTCATAAGGCTGTACATTGTATTGCTGCTCACTGTTCAGTCCCAGAATACGGGCACCATAATCATATTAAACTGCAGGGAGAAAGCATGGTAAAGCTTGTGGATATGCAGATGTCCAGGAAAATATGTTGTCCTATAAATCAAATATAAGTAAGAAATAATAGATAAGGACAAAGAGAGGACAAGTGTTCTTGTGTCATTATCAAACTTCATTCTTGAAGATTCAGCCTCACAAATAAAATTGGGTCCCTGGAATCAGACCAATAAGAAGTAAAGTATTTATGAGCGCTTACATGGAAGCAAGGTATAGTAGTCACCCTTTCATTCAATGCATTGATATGCTAAATTTGCTTGAGCTTGTAGACCAGTAATGAGTTTGTACTGCCATGAGTTCACTGAAATGATCAAGCCACATTCAATACAATGTTTAAAGCATTTTTACCCACAGGCTATCTGGCTTAATATTTACCAGAAAATTAAGTCACGCATGATATGGGAAACAGATGCAGGAAAACAGCAAATATATAGCCTAATATCAACTTTACAATATAGAAATGAGGTGGTGATTTCCAACCTTTTTCCATTAGTCTAAAGTGCCCTTATCTCAGGGAACCATATGTCACGGGGAGTCGGTGGCACGTTTCCTCCGTGCAGCCGGACTCCCACTGCTGTGCTGGAGTGAAGACGCGATGTGCATCCTCGTCTCCATGACAACAGGGGCGGGGAGGACCCGGCGCGCATTTAGTCTCAGTGCGGCCAGCGTCCTCCCCACCCCCCTAGACAAGAGCGGGCGGGGTTCTGAGCGCTGGCAGGGAGCTCAGTTGTGAATTAGTTATGTTTTAGGTCACGTGACGCTGGCCACGTCACGTGACCTACCTAGATCTTTGGGCGTTGGCAGGGAAGCTAGCGCTCAGCTGTTCCAGTATTAGAATTAGGTCACAGGACGCTGCTTCGTCAGGTGACCTAGTTGGAGGTCTATTTAAACAGGCAACCTGCTAGCCACAGGTTGCCTGTGATTGGTCTTATTTACCTCAGTGAGTTTTCTACAGTGACATCTGTGTTTGACTTAGGCTATTGTTGTTTGACTATTCTCTCATCTCTCCCCTTGTACTGCGTTTTCTCTCAATTTGACCTCAGCGTGTTATAGGACTTGGCTTTTGGATCTCCCTTGGTCTTTTACGGATTTTCCTGGTTTTAACTTTGGCTCGGCGACCTCGATTATTCTTGTGGTTCTGTTTTGTTTATTATTTTCTCCTGTTTTCTCCCCTTCCCTGTACGCCCCAGCACATGCCTAGGTTAGGGACTGTTGTCTAGTTGTACGCCGTTGCCTAGGACGGGTCGTGCAAGTAGGTAGAGTCAGAGATGGGGTTGTAGTCAGGGTTCACTTTTCCCCTGTCGTGACACCATACCAAATAGCTAGCACCTCAGTACAAAATATATTAGGCAAAACATATTAAGCAAAGGAAAAAGATGTATCGATAAATATATATACAGAACACCCAATTTGAATTCTATGGTTTTAGGTATCAGAACATAAAAAATATCTAGTCCTTATAAGATCTTAAAATGAGGTAAATACAACTTCAGATGAACAAAACACAGATCTGATGTGCCATGCCATGTTTTAGCAGAGTGGGAACATGCAGGAGCAGCAGAGCCCCTGCCTGCACCCGCTCCCTCCACTAATAGCTCTGCATAGCACATAGGTGCAGGAGACCCTCTCATCTCTGCTCCTCCTTTAGATGTGCCATGCTAGGCTTTAACAGAACAGAGCAGGCACAGGCAGGAGCGGCGATGTGTGTTCCTGCCAGTACATCACTGTGCCCCACAGTGAAATCCATACACCTATACACCGCTGACAAGTACAAGTGTATGGATTCTAAAGCACTATAGACACCTGAACTTAAATAGCTTGGGAAAAAATTTAATTATATTATAAAAATTAATTGTATGCCATTTAGAATAGTTTATAATAAAATTGTTCAAAAGATTACATACATTTTAACTTTTACCTCTTTCTGGGGTAGCAGCAATGCTGTCATTGACTTCTAACATTGTAAGTTCTTTTTTGTTTTACGACTTTTGCACAATTAAAAAAAGAAAAAAAAAAAGAAAATATTTTTGCATCTCGCATCCCAAGACCCACACAGAGCTGTGTGAGGGCTTGATTTTTGCGACTTGCAGTTTTCATATTTTTTGTTTTTGGGTACATACAAAGGGGTAATTTATTAAAGGGGTTGTCCGGGTTCAGAGAAGAACCCGGACATACCTGCAATTTCACCCAGGCAGCCTGCCTGAAGAGGACATCGGAGCATCTCATGCTCCGATGCCCCCCCCTTGCCCTGCGCTAGATCGCGCAGGGCAAGGTCTCTTTTGTTTATAAATACTCGCTGCCGGGCGGGTACTTCCGCCCGGCAGCGAGTTCGGTGACGTCACCGGCCTTAGTGGGCCGGCTTTAGCGCTGCCCTAGCCGTTTTACTGGCTAGGGCAGCGCTAAAGCCCGTCCATCAGCGCCGATGACGTCACCGGCTCACTGCCGGGCGGAAGCCTCTGCCCGGCAGGGACCGGTACGTCACCGGAACCTGGCTAAATTCCTTTGCCCTGCGCTAATTAGCGCAGGGCAAAGGAGGGCATCGGAGCATAGGATGCTCCGATGCCCTCTTCAGGCGGGCTGCCTGGGTGAAATTGCAGGTATGTCCGGGTTCTTCTCTGAACCCGGACAACCCCTTTAAGACAGGCATTTAGATGGCCAGCTGCCAGCCTATAGCTTGCAGTGGATCCGCTGAAGCTATGAAGAGGCGCCAGCCTCTCTATAACTTCTAAATGTGAGTCAGCTTCCGAGCTAGCTTGCATTTAGACCTTTTTCTACACCTGAAACAGGAGTAGAAAATTATAAATGAGACGGGCCTGCCAGTCCATCCCCTTTCCTGCCCGTGCTACACCTATTTATTTAGACCTGGTGTGTGCAGGGAAAAGTCACAGATTGCGGCGCAACCAACTGTTGTGCTCCAATCTCGCCTGGAATACGTTTAATTTAGGCATATTTCAGCTTGATTAATGACCCCCAAAGTTTTGATTGCTTTTTATTCCCCTTTTTTTTTTTTGCAGATCGGCAAAAAACTGCAATTATGGAATTACTTTTTGGGGTTTTTCTTATCACATTCACCATGTAGGATAATTTACATAATAAATGTATAGTTTGTGTTATTATGGATGCAGTGATGTGTGGAGGCGGTTTACTTTATTTTTTTCCAAAAGCATCTCTGTGTGTGTGTTTTTTAACTTTTTTGTTAATAAAACTTTACTTAATTCTTTACTTTAATTCTTCTAAAAGTGGACTTGTATGGATTGGCCTATTGCTTCCAAGGACATTTTTCTTGTAATATAAGACATTTACAGTGATTCGAGAGTTTTGTTATTGGTTAATAGCTAAGTTAAGAGAATAAAGCTGTGACCGACCTCTACCCAACAAGAATGGTGTATTGAGGTTTTCTAACTCAATGTGCCAAGTTTAACATGTGGGAACTGTTACTCCATTTCTCTCCTGGCAGTCTTCATGGCTACAGACTATGAGCAAACCTTATGTAACCTGGTGCTG
Source organism: Rhinella marina (assembly GCA_900303285.1). Classification (NCBI taxonomy): domain Eukaryota; kingdom Metazoa; phylum Chordata; class Amphibia; order Anura; family Bufonidae; genus Rhinella; species Rhinella marina. Next base: position 39,623 of record ONZH01012710.1, read on the forward strand.
CAGTCCGCAGTCATAATTCCTTCCATCTTTCCTGCTGCTCCTACTGCTGCTTGCTAATCTGGTGGATCTATTTTGATGACATTGTTTAGTTAAATGATATGGCCACCACTGACATAGAAATAGTTATTTTTTACATATGTTAATGGTTAAGTTGAATAAAACAAACTGCATTAACTTTTAGACTGCAATATTCATTAATTCATTCATTTCCAGACCCCCCTGATATTAAGTTTCCAACCTGCTCCTAATTTCAGACTATATTATGTGGGTGTGTCTCTCCCAGTAATGCATGATAGATGTAGAATATTAAAAGTTTATGTGATTCTACCACTACAAACTGCCTTGTGTGTATATCCCTTCCTATCTACAGCATGTGTAATACTGCGCATCTTGGATTCTTTCTCCCCTCTCCCCATCTCTGCAATGTACAACCTCCTGGTGTTATCACTGACACTGAGAGAAGGGAAGGGGAGAGCAGAGAGAGCCATCAGAAACAGGAGCTCGGGCAGATTTATACCAGATTCAGTAACACCACCAGTTAAGTGAATGACTTAGGCCCCTTGCAGATGAGCATGTGTCACGCTACGAGTCCACAGCGCAGCTCCCGGTCTGACCTCTCAGCGCTGATGGGGGTCACATAGCATTATATTGATTTATAATGCTATGTAACCCTTAGAGTTCTGGAATGTATTGGATAACACTAACAGCATTATGTCAGTGTCATCTAATACATTCCAGAACTGTAAGGGTTACATAGCATCATAAATCAATATAATGCTATGTGACCCCGTCAGAGCTGGGAGTTTAGGCCGGGAGCTGCCCTGTGGACTCACAGCATGACACACGCTCGTCTGCAAGGGGCTTTACACACACTCTGCAGAAGTAAAATGGTAGGAAATATTTTTTGGGACTACTTAGAAAGTCGCTTAATGTTGTATTTAGGAAGGCAATTAATCATACATAAACTGAGTGCAAAGGTGTCCATAATTTTTAAGGAATGGATCAAACTTGAGAGGCAGTAGTAGCCCAAGAAAGTTGATTATTCACCAGGACATGCAAAAAGTAAGCGTATCAACTTATTATTGGTCAAAAATAAAAGGGGCAAGAAAAAATGTTTAATGTTGATTTCATTTTTTTTTTTTGTTCTACATTTCACAAAAAAAAACATAGAAGTGGAGAAAATTGCTACAGAAATAGAGATAGTGGGAAAATTCAGGAATATCTATGTATAGCCATTCAGGTAGAGAATTACCATGACTTCTCTCCCTGAATACCCATTAGTGTTAGTCTGAGTTTCCACTATCAAGTTTTTTTATGCAGCTTTTTTATCTAAAGCCAGAAATGGATAATAAACAGAGGACACATATATATGAAGTGATGAGGGGAGATTTATCACAAGGGGAATTTATAAACCAGAATTATGGACTACAGGGCTTGATCAATTCCCCTCTGAGTTCTCCTCTTTTCAAACCAGCTCCTGGCTTGGAATCAAAAACTGCATAAAAAACCTGAATGTGTATATACTAATCCATAATGCATACATCCTTCTTTGTCAAACCAACAATAAATTGCAATTTGCAAAAAACTTAAAAATATTCAGAACAATTTCCTTTGCAAGTATGACTGACCCCATAATATGTCTAAAGGACTGTGGAGACCAATATTCTACCTGCTGTTGATTACAAAGGGTGTAATACCAGTGGTAAAAATATAAAAAAAAACGTATTTATAATTTAGGATTTAACCCCTTAAGGACGAAGCTACTTTTACACTTAATGCCGAAGCCACATTTTTTAAATCTGCCATGTGTCACTTTATTAATTCATAACTTTGGGATTCTTTCACAGATTCGACTGATTCCAAGATTGTTTTTTCGTGACATATTCTACTTTATTTTAGTAATAGCTTTGGGTTGATATTTGCAGTGTTTCCTTGTTGGAAATTCCACAATTTCATGAAAAATTTGAAAAAATAGCATTTTTCGAAGTTTGAAATTCTCTGCTTCTAAGGAAGATAGTGATACCACATAAATTAGATATATATTCATATTAGCAATATGTCTTCTTTATGTAGAGAAAAAAAATTCTGTACTTTTATGTTTTCAAGGCATTACAGGGCTTCAAAGTTTAGTAGCAATTTTCTAAATTTTGACCAAAATTTCAAAATCTGTTTTTTTGAGGGACCAGCCCAGTTTTGACATGGATTTATGGGGCCTACATGTTATAAAACCCCATAAATCACTCCATTTTAAAAACTTCACCCCCAAAAGTACTCAGAACAAGATTTTTTTAAGTTTATTAACCCTATAGTTGGTTCACAGGAATAACCCATAAATAGCAGTGTAAAAATGAATAATCTGATTTTTTACACTTATATGTTGTTGTAGCCCCAAATTCTTCATTTTCATAAGGGATATAAGAAGAAAAAGTCCTACAATATTTGTTAAGCAATTTCTCCTGAGTACGGGAATACCCCATATGTGGATGTAAAACGCTGTACAGACGCACAGGAGGGCTTGGCAAGGAAAGAGCGCCGTTTGGATTTCGGAGACAACGGTCCCTAACGCTAGTCCTATCTAACTATCTATCTAATTGCCCCCCTAACACCCTAAGCATAACTAAGATTCTAAACTAATCCCCTCTACCATTTTTTTTTAATTAACTTTTTTTTATTTATTTTATATAATATATATATATATTTTTTTTTTTTATTAAAAAAAAACGGGGGGATGGGACGGGAAAACTGGGGTACTGGGAAACTAGGCAGACACAGCTCAGTTCTTCTTCTCACTATTGAGCTGTGCTGCTATTGCTGGATCCGGCCGGGGTGCTGCTGCTGGATCCTGGGGTGCTCACGGAGGTATGGGGGGAGAGATGGGTCGTCTTGATGGGGGTGGGGGAGGGGGGTTACTTATGTGGGGATCCCTGACAAAGCAGACACAGCTCAGCTTTTCACCACTGAGCTGTGCTGCTACTGGATCCTGGAGGGGGGGAGGACACAGATGGGGGATATGGACTATATGAAGGGGGTGCTCTTGGGGGATGAGGGCGGATCTGGACACTGGGGGGGCCTCTGATTTTTACACAGTAATGCTCCGATCTCTCTCAGGAACACTCTGAGGAGATAGGAGCTGTTTCTGTGTACTATAACCGGCGTTATAGTACACAGAAGCTGTGATTGGTCTGTCATATTTGACAGACCAATCACAGCGATCGCTGATGTGGGGACCACCGATTTGTCCCATTGTCAGCTTCCTGTGACGCTCGGCTGTCTATGACAGCCGGCGTCACAGGTATGTCACAGTCACAGTTAGCACTGTGACCGTTACAGTCTATGATGGCTTATCCCGTCATGGGGCGGCAAGCGGCCCCCGACCATGACGAGATAAGCCGTCATCGGGCGGGAAGGGGTTAATATTTATGCTTTACCATAATTTATTTAAGATACATTTTGTCTGTGTCTGTGTGGTCACCTAGTGAGACATCAACGTCACTTTGATTCTGTGTCTTATGTGCAGCTCTGTCTGTTCCACCATGGACTAACTCCGCATGGGGAACAGGCATCTGCTTGTCCGGTTCTGTGTCTTGTGGTGCAACTGCCAGTTTGCCCATGGACTAACCGCATGGGTAACAGGCATTTGCTAGTCCGAGTCTATGCCCTTGTGGAGAAGGCTCCTGGGTTCTCCGGAGAGAGGACATCAAGTCTATGTGTGCAGCTCTGCCTGTGACCGCCATGTGTCATTCCACATTGGGTCCAGGCATCTGCTTGTGTGTCTGTTTAGGTAGCTCTGCCTGTGACCGCTATGTATCGTACTGCATGGGGTCCAGACATTTGCTGGTCCAGCTTACTGTCACTTTCTGATTCTCTGTGAATAAAGTATTCATGTTGATCTTTGCCTTGTCTGATTGCTTGCCTTGTGTTTGTTTGCCTGAGATATTTTCTTGGTGTCAGTAGGACCCTCGCTACAACATGGCAATAGACCAACACAAAGTAGCCAGTATATGTGAAGTGAAAGGGAAATAATACATGGTTTTCAACATTTTAATGAATAAAAATCTGGAAAGTGTGGTGTGCATCTGTATTCAGCTCCCCCTGAGTCAACACACTGTAGGACCACCTTTCCCATAGAAAGCTGGAGATCTGTTAAACACAAGAGCCCCAAAGCAGTAGGCAGGGAGAGGAAATGAAGAAGAGGCATATTCTGACAGAATCTGTATGCTTTCCCTGAGCTGCAAATTAATGTCATTTACTATGCAATACTGTGCTGTATAATTACTCTACTTGTGTTTATGCCTCTAGGGCAGTGATGGCGAACCTTTTACAGACTGAGTGCCCAAACTGTAATCCAAAGCCCACATATTTATCGCAAAATGCCAACACGGCAATTTAACCTGAATACTACAGTCCAATTTAGTATATCTTCCATGAACTTTATCATTTAGCTATAATATCCTTCCTTCATTCAGTGTGCTGCCTGTGCTGTTCATAGCATGCCCTGCGCTGATGAATGGCAGGAAAAGTCTAAGGCATATTGGTACACCATAGACTTTTTCCAGAGCGTGAGTGCCCACAGACAGGGCTCTGAGTGCCACCTCTGACACCCGTGCCTTAGGTTCGCCACCACTGCACTAGGGGCAGGTATCATTCATGAGTTGTTTCCTCTGATTATTAATTCCTTGTCATACAACTTGGGAGGTTGAAATACAGATGATTAGGGCTCTGAGTAATGTCTTCTATCAGGATATGGTGCTATAGATGGGTTAAATCAGGCAACTCACAGGACACAGAAAATAATAATAATAATAATAATAATAATAATAATAATCACCATCATCATATGCTTTCATCAAATACAGTCTTTTTTATTTATAATAAATTTATTTATAATAAAAAAGATCTCTCATTTTTTGTCAATATAACAACTCCTTTTAGCTGCAGACAAAAAACCATGTTCTCCTCATCTTTGTGTTCATAGTAAGGCAAGCAGAGTTTTTCACAACTTGTCATTCCTCGTCTTCCCAAGCGTGTGCGTGTGTGTATGTGTGATGGTGTTTTTCCCACTGGACATATGGCTATACATTCTCAAATGTTCATAACTGTGTCCATGGATTATCACTGCACCACAAAGATATGCAACTTACCCACATTACTAGTTCTGGCAGGCTGTTCCGGCAAGCAACAGCCCCTGGGAGCTCTCTGGATCCAGCAATGCTGGATGTTACCGCAATGCCTGCTGGTCCCATTGACTATAATGGTAAATATGTCAGGTTTCAGACAAACTGCTACACGCAGAAGCGACTACTTCTGTAAAAGTTTCTAGCAATAATTAATCTAAAATATGAGCAGAAGGTCAGTAAAGTTGTGTTTTCTAAACCTCTATAGCCTACAATGAGGCTACAGTGACAAAGCAGATCTATAAACTGTAAAAAAAAAAAAAAAATTGGGATATTACAGTAAACTGACTAACCTAAGAATTACAGGAAACTAAAAGGAGAGATTATGGGGGACAGTTATCAAATCTGATACGCCAGGCTTTAGCCATGGAAATGTCACACACAGAGATTTATGTAAAATTTTCTCATTTTGAGAGCTGTACTCTCCAGTGCCGCTTTCAGACGTGAAGCAGAAAGTTGGTTGGGATTTCAGAGTAGATCACGTTTGCATCATATTTATGAATTTTGACTGTTTAAAAAGTTGCAAAAAAATTACAACTCCACACCAGGTATCCCCCAGGTGTATGTTTACTGAAATAGATGTATCTACATTGCACTTGTGCCAGGTTTACTAATACTGTGTGCATAGCATTGCCAATCTAAAGACTAACCTCAAATACACCTACAATGATAAATTCACGGTCGTATAATGGTTCCATTTCGTACAGGGTCATAATAAAGAATCTATATGGACGTGGAAGTCCTTACTGTATCTCTGTATGCCTGATTTAAAAGGGTTGTCCAGCCATTAACATTGATGACCTATTGCCAGGAGAGGTCATCAATATCTGATCAGCGGTAGTCTGACATCTGGGTTTGATGAGGAGCTCCTTCCTAGTCTTTACACTACGCATTGTCTCCTAAGGAGCAGTGGCAGCGTAGTGTAATTACAAGTTCTCACTCCATTCAATTGAATGAAGCAGGTAGTTGTATTATAGTGCACTTCCAAGACGAAGTGCAGTGTAATAAAGAGGAAGCGGCACTGGCATGTAGCGCCACCTCTTCTTCAACCAGCTGATTGAAACCTATCCTGAGGATGTATTATAGAGTTATTCTGCTTCAGAATCAGTACAATATTATTGACTGAGCATAACATGGCAGCACATGGAGTCCCTGCAGCTCAATAGCAAGGATCTCCTGCACACATTAGTGTTGAGCGAATAGAAGCCAAATGAATTGACTTTGATCCGAATTTCACAAAAAATTTGATACGCCACAAAGCCGAATCTCCTCCTGCTCCATGGCATACCCGGCCAGTGTGATGACATCATCGCATCACCACGCGACATTTCACATTACCCCCGGAGTACCACAGGGGTCAGGACTGGGCCCTGTTGTCTTCAATATATTTATTAATGATCTTGTATGGGAAGGAATAATGCAAGTCACCAGTACATACCTGAATGGTAAAACATTGGGTAACGCTGACATGGAAAAGGACCTAGGAATTTTAGTGAACAGCAAAATAAGCTGTAGAAACCAGTGTCAGACAGCTGCTGCCAAGGACAATAAGATAATGGGTTGCATCAAAAGGGGCATAGATGCCGGTGATGAGAACATAGTCCTGCCACTTTACAAATCACTAGTCAGACCACACATGTAGTACTGTGTACCGTTCTGGGCTCCTGTGAACAAAGCAGACATAGCAGAGCTGGAGAGGGTTCAGAGGAGGGCAACTAAATTAATAACTGGAATGGGTGGACTACAGTACCCAGAAAGATTATCAAAATTAGGGTTATTCACTTTAGAAAAAAGACAACTGAGGGGAGATCTAATAACTATAATAAATATATCAGGGGTCAGTACAGAGATCTCTCCCATGAACTATTTATCCCTAGGACTGTTACTGTGACGAGGGGACATCCTCTGCGCCTGGAGGAAAGAAGGTTTGTACACAAACATAGAAGAGGATTCTTTACGGTAAGAGCAGTGAGACTATGGAACTCTCTGCCTCAGGAGGTGGTGATGGTAAGTTCACTAAAAGAGTTCAAGAAGGGCCTGGATGTATTTCTGGAGGGTATTACAGGTTATAGTTACTAGAGATGGGTCATTGATCCAGGGAGTTATTCTGATTGCCTGATTGGAGTTGGGAAGGAATTTTTTCCCCTAAAGTGGGGAAAATTGGCTTCTACCTCACAGGGTTTTTTTGCCTTCCTCTGGAACAACTTGTAGCAAAACAGGGCGAACTGGATGGACAGATGTCTTTTTTCGGCCTTATAAACTATGTTATTATGTTACAATCAAGATGGCTGCGATGGCCTCTACGCGAGCAAATAGATAAGTATTTTTATTTTTTTACCCTGATTAACACCTGAAAGGCCTAAATTGAAGCCTCAGATGCTGCGATCAGCGCTAAACGCAGCATCTCAGGGGTCCAATGATGGGAATGGTATGATCACTGTTCCCCGTCATTGCGACCTCTGCATACAAAGGAATGCGCTTAGTGATGAAGTAATTCATCAAAAATCTAATTTCTTTGTGAAATTCGGTGAAGGAGCCGAATTAAATTTTTCATAACTTTGCTCATCACTGGTCAAGATAATGCGTAGTTAGTATGCAAAACTGCTATTGCTTGTTTCTCTCACATCTCAGCCCATGAAGTTGTTTTACCGATATAGTGGTGAATAAAGTGCCGTTTCTTCTACCATTAGATATAACATCACTTTATGATCAGTGGTGACCTAACTCTGGGAGAAGATTTCTGAAAATGAAGAGGCACGGTGCTGGTGTAGATATCTATCCCAAAAGAGAAGGACGCTGAGCTAAACCAGCACAGCAGCCTTGTCATTCTTAAGGCTCCTTTACATCTCCTCTGTATAGGGACAAGCAGATGCTACTGTGATTGCTTATCCCCATACAAATTCATTGTGTCTGCTCATTGGGTAATCATTGAACTCATAGAACCTTAACAAAGATCAAGCACAGTGTGAGAATATTATTAGGAACACACCTTCCCTATGATTGCCATAATTGTTGAGCCATGAGTCTTGAGGATCAGTGGGGTCCCAGAGATCGAATATTTTCAATCACAAAATTATGGGATATCCTAGTGATATATCCTCTTTATAACGTGGAAATCCCCTTTAAAGCCACAAGTATAGATGCTCTAAGCTGCAATGTCCACTGAGCAGGGGCAGACTGGGAACTTAAAATGACCCTGGAAAAAAAAAACTATTTAAAAGTGTCCCAATGTTGTAGACACGTCCAAATTAACAATAGGTGGGGCCACACAAGCAGGCAGCGCAAACACAAGTAGGCAGAGCAAACAAAGGTAGGTTGGGTCAACACAAGTAGACAAGGCTAACAATGCTTCAGTGCAGCACAAAATACCTTCCTAGGAGAACCAAATATTGCAGTGCAGCACAAAATACTTTCCCAGTAGAAACAAATAACACAGTACAGCGCATAATATTGTCACCCTCACTGTAGTATTCAAGTGATACAGTTGAGTTCAGGAGGGCACCTGCATCTACGGGCCAAGTGCATAAGTACATGATGCTCCGAGCATTAACAAATGCTAATTGTATCAGATCATTATTAGTGATGATCGAGCACTAAGGTGCTCGTATGCTCGGGTGCTCTGGCCGAGCACTCAGCCTGGTTTACACAAGTGCCCCAAATTTAAAAAAAAAACACACACACACAGACACAGACATACTTACCTTCCCTGGCAGCTCCCGACCTGCTCCAGCAGGAAGACGGCGCACAGAGTGGTAATTTTTACCACAGCGTCACCTGCTGGATGGGAGGAGGGAGCTGCCAGGGAAAGGTAAGGACGGATCCGTCATGACCCCAATGCAAGTCAATGGGGACGGATCCGTTTACTAGTGTGTCACACCAAACAGATCCGTCCCCATTGACTTGCATTGGGATCATGACGGATCCGTCTAGGGGACTCGAGCTTTGCTTTGCATGCTCGCTCAACACTAATCATTATGCAGGAAATTTCCCTGTGGGGTCTATGGCCAGTCTGTCCCTGCCACTGAGAATATTTAAAGACCATATAATCATTAATTACATTGGGTCCACTAGAACAGCTGCTACTCTCTCATTAAGATTTTCAGTCTAGCTTCTAATGATGGGTTTGTTAGAACAACCCTCTAAGATGTCTATGTAGATGGGGCTGTGTCATCAGAAGAAGTCCATTAATTATTGCACATTAAAAATTTTCTTACAAATCTTTATCAGTTTCAAGATCTCTCCTTGCTGTAAGTGAATGTAAGCATACATCTATACATTAATAGTCTGAAAATCCTTCTAGACCTCGTGGCTGATAGTTTGTGATATCTAGCTGAATCAATCCTGTGAGGTCTAAATACAAGAGAGGGACAAATCTTTCTCATGTCCAGGGCTCCAGAATGATAGCTTTACCGTGAACTTGATTTTAACAAAGGTTACAGCAGCAGTGTAAAAATAAAACATATTAGAAAGATGCATAATCCTTCATTATACATCATTTAGGCCTCATCTGCAGAAAATACGGATGACATCCGTGTGCATTCCGTGTGTTGCGGAACGGAACAGCTGGCCTCTAATTGAACCGTACTATCCTTGTCTGTAATGCGGACAATAATAGGACATGTTCTATTTTTTTGCGGAACGGAAATACGGACATACAGAAACGGAATGCACACAGAGTACCTTCCGTTTTTTTTTGCGGACCCATTGAAATGCATTTCGTGTTCCGCATACGGTCCGCAAAAAAAAAACGGAACTGACACGGAAAGAAAATACATTCGTGTGCATGAGCCCTTAATGTTAGATTTTTTCGCGTTGCAGCCTTGTAGCTTTGGGGTCCTGGGTATGTGCATGGAGTTTATATGTTTTTCACATGTTTGTGTGGGTTTCCTATGGGTACTTTAGTTTCCATTCTATAACATACTTCGAACCTTCTATTATAAGGGCTCACCCACACAAACATATTTTCTTTCCGTGTCGGTTCCATTTTTTGTGAATCTTATGCGCAACCATTCATTGCAATGGGTCCGCAAAAAAAAAAAAGAAGACGTTACTATGTGTGCATTCCATTTCCGTGTGTCCGTATTTCCGTTCTGCAAAAAAATAGAATATGTCCTATTACTGTCTGCATTACGGACAAGGATAGGACTGTTCTATTATGGGCCAGCTGTTCCGTTCCACAAAATACGGAATGCACACGAACGTCATCCATATTTTTTGCAGATCCGTTTTTTGGGAACCACAAAATACATATGTTCGTGTGCATGATCCCTAAGTGTGAGAGTCTGTGAATCTGGATTGTAATGGTGAATAATTAGGCTCACATCACATTTTTCCCATCCATTTAACGTATACAAAAATGTATACATTAAATGGATGCCTCAGACTGATGCAATGCAGTAGAATCTGTTCACGATAGAGTTCCAATGTAAGAAAAAAAAAGGTACCGTATTTTTCGCCCTATAAGACGCACTTTTTTTCCCCCAAAAGTAGGGGGGAAAATGCGGTGCGTCTTATAGGGCGAATACAAGTGAGCGCTTCCATAAGGAAGCGCTCACTTGTACGTAGGGACCCCCATCAGACCTCAGATCAGCCCACCCAGCCACTTAAAGACCATACTTACCTGTTCTGCGCTGCCGTCCGGTCCCACGCTCCGCGCTCCTCTCTCTTCCTGCCGGCACGCACTATGACCTGACGCTGCAGCGCCAGGTCATAGTGCGTGCCGGCAGGGAAGAGAGAGGAGCGCGGAGCGTGGGACCGGACGGCAGCGGCAGCGCAGACAGGTAAGTATGGTCTTTAAGTGGCTGGGTGGGCTGATCTGAGGTCTGATAGGGGCACAAGACGCTGATCTGAGGCGTGAAGGGGCACAAAAAACGCTAATCTGAGGTCTGATGGGGGCACATTCTGCTGATCTGAGGTCTGATGGGGCACATTCTGCTGATATGAGGTCTGATGGGGCACATTCTGCTGATGTGAGGTCTGATGGGGGCACATACTGTTGCTCTGAGGTCTGATGGGGGCACATTCTGCTGATTTGAGGTATGATGGGGGCACATTCTGCTGATTTGAGGTATGATGGGGGCACATTCTGCTGATCTGAGGTCTGATGGGGGCACATTCTGCTGATATGAGGTCTGATTGGGGGGCACATTCTGCTGATTTGAGGTATGATGGGGGCACATTCTGCTGATTTGAGGTATGATGGGGGCACATTCTGCTGATCTGAGGTCTGATGGGGCACATTCTGCTGATCTGAGGTCTGATGGGCACATACTGTTGCTCTGAGGTCTGATGGGGGCACATTCTGCTGATTTGAGGTATGATGGGGGCACATTCTGCTGATCTGAGGTCTGATGGGGGCACATTCTGCTGATCTGAGGTCTGATGAGGGCACATTCTGCTGATCTGAGGTCTGATGGGGGCACATTCTGCTGATCTGAGGTCTGATGGGGGCACATTCTGCTGATCTGAGGTCTGGTGGGAGCACAGTGAGATGGTATGGGGGCACAGGGGGCTGATATGGGGGTCTGATGTGATGTCCTTAAATTTATGGGCAGTCTGATAAGAGGATCTGATGAAAAATATTTTTTTCTTATTTTCCTACACTAAAACCTAGGTGCGTCTTATGGGCCGGTGCGTCTTATAGGGCGAAAAATACGGTATATGTTTTTGGTTTGTTTTTTTTACTGGACTGTGCAGGATATAAGAACATGCTGCGCTGCGTTTTTGTATCCTTTTTTTTCTAATGTATACATCAAACGCAAGCATAAAATGTGATGTGAGCCCACCCTATTAATATTAACAACAATAATAATAATAATAATTTACATAGTAAGCAGCCCTGCATAAAAAGCTATATATACATGATTGAAAAACTAGGGAAATGTGAATAATAATATATCCTATGTGATCAAATACTCCTAGAGATAAAAATGCAAATGTAGATCAGATACAGTGTGAACAGATACCACTCTACTCTCTAGGTTTTATCTGAAGCAGAAGAAAAGCCAGAAGTTATATTGTGAGATTAGGCGGAAAATCTCTGTGCCAGGGGATGGAAGTCCCAACATGTAACTATTGTAGAGCGGCTCCACATCAGGTAAGAACAGAACTGCGGAATAAATATCCTCCTAGAATTCTACTGCATTGCTCATCTGTGGATTTCTAATGCTGCTGGATTATTCTGAGCCAAGTGCCATCTAGTGGAGAAATGTACCCATATGCTATATACAATCCCTGAGCCCAGAATTGTTATCCGATTTCAGCCATTGCCTTTACTTAGAAGGTGTACATTCCTTAAAGCAAGTTCAGGTAATAATAGGGAGCAAATATATACAGTAGAAAAGACCAATAGCTGAAAGCTATAAATACTCTATTTTTGAACTATTTAACTAATAGGTCAAAAACAGAGGGGGTGATTTATCAATCTGGTATAAAGTAGAACTGGCTTAGTTGCCCATAGCAGTCAATCAGATTCCACCTTTCATTTTCCAAAGGAGCTGTGAAAAATGAAAGGTGGAATCTGATTGGTTGCTATGGACAACTGAGCCAGTTCTACTTTACACTAGTTTGATAAATCTCCCCCAGAGTCTTTATAGCTTTCAGCAAATTTTGTATTGAATATACCCTGGACCAAATATTGGGTTTTATCATTTCAGTTTTTAACTGTACACAGTTCATCCAGAAAACACTTATAGAGACGGCTCTTAATATTATGAAAATGAGTTTCTGTCTGTCTGTCTGTCTGTCCGTCTCTCTGTTCTCTATGCGCGACCAAACTATTGAACCGATTTTCACCAAATTCGGCACACAGGTACATCTCGTGTCCGGGAAGGTTTTAGACCAGGTCTCAGCTCTCTAGGACGTACCGTTCCCGAGATATTCCCAAAATATGATCTCCATTAGCCAATATTAGTCTGGGAGCATTTCACTTCAAATTCCAACTGCCATTTTCTCCAGATGCACACAGGTTTCCATAACAACCTAGCCAGGTAATTAGCAGCCAGCTGAGGAGCTCAGCCATTTCTATTCGCTGCTTTAAAGGGGCAGAGCGCTGTGGATAACACTGTTAAAGGGGTATTCCGGTTACCATAAATATAACTTATGTTTTAGACTAAGACTGTTCAGTAGTAATAAAAGATGTTTTCTTCCACTGCTACCCATTGCTTGTCATCATAAATTACCATGGCATCGACCTGTAATTCAGGCTGCCCCCTAAAGAAGGACTTAAAACCCTTGCCCCAGGTCTTGCTAAGCCACGCCCCTGACTTGGTCAGGTCATGCCCCTCCCACTCCACAGCCAATGGGGATTGAAAAAAATGAAAGTAAAAATCAACTTCTGTCAGCTGCATTGACTTTCTCTCTGCAACGACACACAGAAACATTAAATGAAATAGATGAAATACACAAATTTTAAACTACGACCGTTCAGTAGTAATAAAAGATGTTTTTTTCCACTGCTACCCATTGCGTGTCCTTATAAATTACCATGGCATCGACCTGTAATTCAGGCCACCCTCAAAAGAAGGACTTAAAACCCCCGCCCCAGGTCTCACTAAGCCACGCCCCCGACCCGGTCAGGTCACGCCCCCTCCCACTCTACAGCCAACAGGGATTGAAATATTGAAGGTAAAAATCAATTTCTGTCAGCTGCAGGGGTGGGAGGGTGAATTTCTCTCTGCAATGACACACACAAACATTAAATGAAATAGATTAAATATATATATTTATATATATCATGAAGCATGAGTTAGTCAGTTTTCCTTTACACCAGTTTAGATAAATCACCCCCCCATGTGCAAATTTGATTAATTTGGCAAAAAGAAGTCCAATACAGAGTACAGAAAAAAAAATCCCATTCTAATGGAAGTGTCCCTTTAAGAATTCATGATTATAGTGATAGTTTCATTTTTGGTTAGAGATTCTCTGTAAATGGGTTATCCCATGATTAATGTGAAAAATGAAAATCATATAAAACATTACAATTTCTTTTTAACAAAGCTAGAACCAGCCCTGTACCTCACATGGATCCAGAGATCTCTCCATTCATTGCTCTGCTAGATTTATATCAAGCTGACAGCTCAGGGGAGTGTCTTTTCTGCTGCAGCTAAGGGGGCATGTCCATGATCCTCCTATCAAAGCCCAGGAGGCAGTTGAAGGATTAAACTGAGCATATGCAGCCTTCTCAGTGAGCTGGTCAAATTAAAAAGAAAAAGAACAAAGAGCAGGTGGCGCTATACAGATACATTTTATTGGCTAAAAAACATGATTAATTACATGCACTTACAAAGGTAATCAAATCAAGGTACTGGGTTGACATGTGTAGAATATTTTTCATGGAACAAGCCCTTTAAATTGGTGTTTTAAGGTAGATTCTTAGTTAATATAGCATACTATTAACACTATTTAAGATATATAAGATATATACATTTCTCATTGTCATATTTTACCTTTCCTTATACGCTAGCGGAAGATGAAACGAGAACACCTGGAAAACTGAATGCGATTGAGCTGATATTGGTCACACAACCCAGGTGGTGCACCCTTTATTCTAGGTTCTGCAGCATGGTATATGTTGAGACAGGGTTGTATTAATACTCCCCTTGCTGCACATGGTTGTAATAATACTCCCCTTGCTGCGATACAGGCTGCCACTTTTGCATGGTAGCAGTTATCCAGATGCTGGATATCCTTACCTGGACCTGTAGTTCAGCCAAGGTGGTTGTTGGCTGCTGTACATGGGAGATCCGTTGCCCCATCCAGTCCAAGACATCAAACTAAATAACCTTGCTACAGTATGTATGGCAAGTATATGTTGCCCATTATAAGATTGTGATTATGTTTTGATGTAATTTTCTTGTATGGGGAGTGAGGTTTGTATGCACACAAAATGAAATTCTTCTGAGCTATTCTTTATTATATTATATTATGATCAGTGGCGTATATAGAAAAGCAAGGATCAAACTAGGTCCCTACACAAGACAGAAGGGTTTCTGTCTAAACCCTTTTCAATGACCCTTGGGCCATTTTTTTCCACTGCCTTATTAGATAAAAGTTGTTCCTTTAGAGGGTAGAGTCCTGACCAAGTTTTCACCCCTAGTAGAAGAGGAGATGATCCCAACTAAGACTGGGCCTCCTCTTGCCCTGGGCCCTATAGCAGTCGCATTGTCTGCCGCTATGGTAGTTAAGCCCCTGATTGTGATCCCTAGCAGTTTCATTGAATTAAATCAATGTTGTGAATTTGATTGTTTGGCTATAGGATAGCAAGAGAACATCATGCTATCCAGGGGCGTAGCTAAAGGCTCATGGGCCCTGGTGTAGAGGTTCAGCCTGGGCCCTCTTTCCCTAGGTGCTTTGTTGCCAGGGGCAGGAAAACACATTGCCTTCGTGCTACCTGAGGCAAAAATTGAAAAACTGACGGTAACCCTCCCTTCATGCCAAATTCTTGACCTAACCCCTTCCCTCCAGCCATAGGTGTAACTTGACCAGCCTGCACTTTCTATAATACCGGTGTCTTCTTATGCGGCGCAAGGGTCTTTGGGCCCCCCTCAGGCTCCTAGGCCAAGTAGTGACTGCTATCTCTGCACACCCTATAGCTACGCCCCTGATCTATCAAGATATACTATTGAGCTAATATAGAAAGTGACTTAGAAGTAAAAGAACAATTCCTACACCGTACACTTACAGTGGTGGCTAGTAAATAATGGGAAGCATCAGGTGTCAGCCGTAACATACAGCTGACATGCTGCAATGGCTGCTGCTTCACCTAGCTTTTATCCCAGTCATTTACCCCTTAGATGCCGCGTCAATAGACACCTTAGCATATTAGCTGTTAGATACTTGATCACAGTATACCAATGGTTTTACAGGGCTGTCAGGGGTCTAATGAAGGTTTGCCACATCTACCATTTTTATATACTTATTAGGTCCTGCCCAGGACAACATCATCATTGGTGAACTTGGAGCAATTGCTGCAAGCCCCACTCTGCACCTTTACCGGGGGGGGGAAGGGGGGTCAGAGGGTAGATCCATCCAGTATTATTCAATTGCATTTAATTGTGTCTGCATTCGCAGGAAGAAGCACCTGGGGACACAAGGGGACACAGACAAGTGGCACTATATATAAGGGGACACAGACAAGGGGGCACAGTTTGAGGCACTGTATAAAAAGGAAGCACAATCAGAGGCACTACAGGTATATATAAAGGGGACAGTCAGAGGCACTATAAAGGGGACACAATCAAAATCAATGTATATAAAGGGGGCAAAATCAGAAGCACTACATAAAGAGGGGGGGAACCAAGAGGCAGTATATATAAAGAGGGAAATATAAGATGCATTATTAATAAAGGGGGGCCAAGAAAGAGGCACTATTTTTATAGAGGGGTTCCAGACAAGAGCCCTCTATATATAAAAAGGACACATATAAGAGGTGTTATATACTGGGGAAGAGAAGAGGCACTATACACAGAGTGTACCGAGAACTATATACTGGGGGCACAGAGCTTGAGGTACTATGTATGAGTTTCACAGAGTTTGTGGCACTATCTAGAGGGGGCACCAGGCATGTGGCAGTATATACAGAGGGCACAGAGTGTGTGGCACTAATTTTAGCGATACTATTTTCAGGGGAAATCATGGGCGGACTGGGAACTTAAAGTAGCCCTGGAAGAATACTTAAAAGAGGCCTCAAGTTGTAGGCAAGTCCAAATTAGAGAAGGCAGGGTGATAAAACTAGGCAGGGTCAGCAGAAGTGGGCGGAGACAGTAATACCATAGTGCCCCAGCCCAAATACCACAGTGCAGCATAAAATACTGCCCTATCACCAAACTGAGTACAGTGATACAGTTGAATCCAGGAGGGCACATGTGGCTGTTGGCCAGGTGCATAAGTACCTGATGCTTCTAGCATTAATTAATGCTTAGAGCATCAGATCATTATATACCATCTTGCTGCTGCCTGCAACTATTTGCAGGTAACATTTGCATGTAGCTGTTCAGTGGGCCCCCAGAATTAATTTTACTGGTGGGCCCTAGGGATCCCAGCCCGACACTGATAGTATGTGACATTCAGGGGCACAGTGTATTATAGTCAGGGCACACTGTGTGGCACTAAGAGGAATTTGTCTTAGTATGTGGGCATCACTGTGTGGGGTGCTTTAAGGGGTTAAAATTAGAAATAATTGTATAGATTTATAGAAATATCGTAAACTTTGTTCTCCAGAAAAATGAACGATTGGGATAAAATGATAGAAAAATGTCTTAATCAGACTGTAATGAATTTCATGATCTCCTCGAACAGCATTTGGATTCTAATTCTTTCATAGAATTTTGGATTCTAATTCTTTCATTGGATTTTAATTCTTTCATAGCATAGCATGACAGATTTGATAAATGGGCCATTTATGTGCAACTAGAGCAATAAGGTGAATGTGAAAAATGGACAAGTAATACAGCTGGATCTAGGGAACAATATAGGTTATCCACTTGTATTGTGTGAAGATCAGAGTATCACCAATTTGCTGATCCAGCATTATTTTGTTCCCCACTGCCAAGAAGCAGTATAGTAAAACTAAAAATTCCCACAATGGTAATGTGTGGTAATGTTCACAAAGCATTCACCAGATGAACAAGTATTTGGTCGTTCATCTGGTGATCTACAGGCCTATTATCAGGAACGATCATTCATAGTAACTTTAGTTCAAGATAATCAGCATGAAAATTAAGCTTAACAAACCATGTCTATGTGAACCTCAATTTGTGTACTAGGGCACCGTAATGTTGGAATAAGGCACTTACTGTGAATAAGGGCCCCAGCCCAAACCCTGATAAACAGCCCCCATACAATTATACCTGCTTGACCAGATTTCACAGTAGACTCTATGCATTCTGGTAAAAGCCACGCAGATTGGTCTATTATACTTCTACATAATGAAACCAATTTCTACTGCTCTAGAATCTGGTTGTAGCATGCTTTACACCAGGGGTATTCAACAGGCGTACTGATGGTGCGAACTGTCCAGACCCCTGCATGTCCCACTTTTCAGGACAAAGATAGATTACAATGGTGAAGCAGGAAGCCATCACCATTCCCCAGGTACAATGTAATGACATCATTACGCCTGCTGCGCAGAGCCACAAACGTGTTCTGCTCTGTTGGGGAAACGCGTGGTAAGTATGCAAACTAGAGAAACGTACATAACTCTTTGAGGAGGGTCATCTAGGGGGCATAACTGTGTGGGAGCCATATAAGTGGCATAACTGTGAGGGGGGCCACTAAAGGGGGCATAAGTGTGAGGATGGCTTCAATGTGTGAGGTGCTGTCTAATAGGGAATAATTCTGTGAGGGGACCTTCTAGAGGGAATAACTATGTGGGGACAATCTAAGGGGGCCTAACTCTGGCACCACACTGTGTGTGGCCACTTGAGGGAGCAACACATGTGTAGGGGGTCACTTAATGGAGTATCATAATGTATACGGTCCACTTAAAGCGGCATCATTCTGTGTGGGGCCGCTGAAGGGGCATTTAGGTGCCTTGTAGAGATGCACAAACAAGGCATAACACTATGCCAGGGGTACAGAAAGAGCATCATACTGTGTGGGGGCACCAAAGAGGCATCATAATCTGTGGGAGGCACTAAAGGTATATCAAACTGTCAGAGGGACACTAAGGGGCATCATTATTGTTAGGTGCCACTAAGAGGACATTTTTTTATTATGTGGAAAGGCACTAAGGGGGCACTATTATTGTGTGTGGTCGGCAGACCCAGGTAAGTGGACATTTACAAATAGTGCTTGAGTACCCCTGCTTTACACCATTCAACACTTGGCATTGCACATGTTCATTTTAGTCTTGTGTACAGCTGTTCAACCATGGAAATTCATTTCATGAAGGTTCCAGAATACAGATCTTTTGCTGATGTCCCTTCCTACCCGCAGCGGCCAATGGCAGCATACATTTGGGGGTGATATCCCTGTTAAGCCCACCACATTGAAGATAGCCCATGGAAACCCAACGTTACACTGACCCTTGTTTGACTTGTGGAGCCACTGGCAGTTTGATTCTGCACATGTACACAGAGAAGGAAGGAAGGAAGGAAAGAAGGAAGGAAGGAAGGAAGGAAGGAAGGAAGAAGGAAAGAAAGAAAGAAAGAAAGAAAGAAAGAAAGAAAGAAAGAAAGAAAGAAAGAAAGAAAGAAAGAAAGAAAGAAAGAAAGAAAGAAAGAAAGAAAGAAAGAAAGGAAATACCATAGAACAAAAAGAGAACAAAACAAATTAACTAGTGAACAACAATAAAAACTTGTAACAGAAAGAAGCGCAGTGCGATTATGTGTCACTGCTGGGAGGGAGAGCTTTTAATTGTATCTCTCAGTATAGAAGCACTAGTGAATGAAGGAATTACAGCCTCCTGTAGAGCACAGATTCATTGACCTCTTGACTGGTAGTCTAAAGCACGTAAACCAGTATACACGGAAGCATCCCAACCTCTCAGCATGGTCACTTGAGCAGGGTCCCATTGGTTTGTCTAGTTACTGAGTACCATTAAACAGATGCACTTAGAATTTAGTTTTTCTAGCAAATTTTAATAAAAATAAACACATCTAGAATGGCAGGGTCCCAGACTATAAGGAGGGAGCCACATGGGATAATGGTCATCCCATGTTGTCTGCTTGGTCGATTTTTTGGCAGGAATTTTTCCCGCCAGAAATGTGGTGGCCGTCACTGGGCAGATGTGGCTGGTCAGCCACAGCTTGGGTGATGTGTGACCCAGCTTGGTGACAGATCTGTAATTGGTCTAGGGTTTGGTCCAATCCCTAGTTGTTGTCAAGGGTAGTTTTTCTTGACCCTTAGTGATAGTTTATCATTGGTGGACAGTGGGTGTTTCAGGTGTATATATAGGTGGGGTTGATGCTGGGGTGAGCTGTTCATCTTGCCGGAGCGGTGGAGCGTCTGACCCACCCACCCTCCCTATTTTGCTTGAGGCCACGGCTTTGATATTTCTTTATTTAGCCTGGGGTATTATGTAGTTGATTTTATATGCTAGCTCGAGCTTATGGCTGAGCTGGGTTTACTATCTATCCTTGGTTTTGATTATGAATGATGTTGGTTTCAATGTTTTAATTGTTATTGCACAGGTTAATTGAATAAAAGCTGTGACCAAAAGTTGTTATTTTAATACGTTAATTTTAATAAAATTTTTCCAAATGATTTTCTGTGTGTTTGTCCTTTTGTGTATTCAATGTATATTTTATGGGGAATGACGTATTATCCCGTGTAAAGTATGCACAGTACCCTATGTGTGTGTTAACATGTCCTGAATGTAATCTGGTACCACAGATATCTGGTACCTGCAGATAAGAAGTCCAGATTTCCATTTTTTTTATTTTCCTTCTGCCTCCCCCTCTGTCAGCACTCAGAGCTGCACTGAAATACACAGTCCGGGCTGCTTTGCCATGCTAGCACAATGGAGTGGACTCCTGTGCGCATGTATGGAGTGGGTGCAATGACGAGGAATGGCGATCGCGAACAGGGAACTCCTCAGATGCCTCGTTAAACATAGCATCTGAGACTCACATTCAGCCTCATTTTATCCATTTGATCGTCCAGAGGCTGTAATGGCCATCTTGATTGAAGAAAATGCAGCAATTCTCACGATGACGTCATGTATCGCGATGACGTCATGTATCATGAAGTAAGTCAAGAAATTCAGATTTGTGGCAAATCTTATTTTTCCTGAAATTCGGATCGAATTCCACTTTGTTAACTTTGATTTGCTCAACTCTAGCTATTTGTATTGTATCGTTTTGCTTAAATAATATATTTACAGTAAGATTTAACATTTGGAGCTACTTTAACTAATACATTTCTTAATGTATGTTGTTTTTTTTTTTTTTTACGGAAAGTGTTCTCTTCACTCACAAAAGATCACAGATTGTGCTGATGGAAGCAGCAGAACAGTCATTAGGATTTACAGTATATATGACGATAATCTACCAAGGACTCTTGTCCCTAATATACAATGACTTTTACCAAAGGAAAGCTTTCCTGTAACTCATCTTTTCAGGCCATCAATATTTGTCGATCAGCTGCTTCTAGCTCTGATGCTGGAGGTACACTGGTCCTTCCGCTGTGTAGCAGACAGAGCTGGTTACTAAGGCACAGCTCCCATTCACTTCAATAGGGACTCCCACCAATAAGAATGTTTCTTGTTTCCCATCTGAAAGGAGTGGTGGTTACGCATGTGCACTACTGCTCCATTCAAAGTGTACAAGATAGATAGTCGAGCAGGAGGATATCAGAATACATAGCCACCCACAACTGTTAGTTTTTATACCAACACTTGCGGTGGCAGGGGTATAGCTAAAGGCTCATGGGCCCTGGTGCAAGAGTTCAGCTTGGACCCCCTTCCCTCAGTAATTTGTGTGTCTTCTTATGCGGCACAAGGGTCTTTGGGCCCCCTCAGGCTCCTGGGCCCGGTAGCGACTGCTACCTCTGCACCCCCTATAGCTACGCCCCTGTGCGGCGGGCAATAATATGTGATTTAGTGGGTAAATCTTACGGCCATTGTCATCCGCGGATGGGCAGAATACAGATGTGATTTTCATGCCTGTCTTTAGTCTTCACGCAAACAACTGTGTTTTTCATCCGTGTGCTATCCACATACCACACTAACCCATTCAGGGGATCCATGTGGCCGATCCGCACGTTATAGAAAATGTCCTATTGTGCTCCGTTGTGCAGCCAGGAATACCCATTTCTATTGATGTGAGTGAGAAACTTGTGGAATGCACACAGCAGGTATACGATCTGTGATTTGCATACCGAATATGGATACTGCCATGTGCATGAGCCCTTATACAGAGAACCTAATGTACCAATACATGTGAGTCCAATTTTAATTAATATGCATTATCAGCCGTGGTCTCTCTGGGTGTAATCACTACCAGCTGTAAGTACAAAAGACGCTTTCAACAACCTGGGGGTGTCTAGCCTTCAGTCCAGTATGATGGATGCTCTCCTGTCACATAGGAGAATATGACATCATTGTCTTAAAAAAGTAACAAGCCATGTGGATCACAATCCCTGGTAAATAACATATCTAATGCTCATCATATCTGTTTTAAGGAACTTTAAATTTAATCCCAGATTGGTGCCCTGTCCTCTGCATATACAAGACACACCAACAACTTCTTTTAAAGTGCATTTACTTATGCGCCTTTACTACTGTGGTGATTTGCTTTATTTGAATAATTAAATGCACTTTAAATGAAGTTGTTGGTGTGTCTTGTATATGGAGTGGACTTGTGAGGATTGGGGGTATCCTCTGACACACTGTTACACAGCTATGGGTACTCTTGTATATTGGTTATTATTTTGGTGCCCTGCCCTCACACATTGGCTGTTATTTATATTGGCCTGACTATTATGCAGGTAACTCTTCAGTTTTACCAACGTAAAACTAGGGCCTTATTTATTATTCTTTCTGGCCTATGCAAGAATAAGGCCTTAGTGATGACGTCATCGCGCTTGCCCAGCGTGATCACTTGGTGATGTGATCACATGCGCCGAACAGGGTTGCCAACCATCCAGAATTTTCTGGACAGTCCGTAAAAATAGCTTGAAGAAGTAAAAGCATTCCATGAGCCCTACAAGTGTCCATACGCACTGGATGAATATTGACCAAGCAAGCCAATCTTGGCAGGATTAGCCCACTATATAATGTGTATTGGGATGCCATTTCCCATAATGTAGATTTTGGTGAAAGAAGAGTCGGCCACAAAGAGGTGCCTAGCAGCTATTTATTCAACTCTGCCAATTGAGAACACATGTATGCTTCGTCAAGCCAAGACTGCATGTGTGTGTATGTGGGGGGTCAGCTTTAGCCAACAGCTATCTAAAATCTATGACCACCTTAATTCCATTTAAGTTTGACATCATTAAGCTACTTTTAAATAAAATCATTTAACTCATCAGTATCTTTTTGACTTGGGGATCGAATCTACCATATTTCCCATACTATAAGATGCCCTTTTTTTGGGGGGGGGGAGGCAGTGGGACTTATGAAGCAAATACAACCCTGTAGTGAGCAGCAAGGTGGACAAAAAGATAAGAAAAAATAAACAATCGGTGTCATTATACAGATACATTTTATTGAATAACTTATGTTATTCAATTATGTGCAATTAAAAAAAGTATTCAGATCAGGAGCTGGTTTGAAAGCTGCTGAATATTTTTTTATGGGACAAACTTTAATAATGATGTTTCTGATGCTTGTTATATCTTTTACACAATGCTCCACTATGGCTTTCTCTTGCCCTGTTTTATAGAATTAACACTTACTTTAGTAACTTAGTATGGAAGGGAATAAGTGGTTGAAATTGCAAATCCTACAGCATCCTAAAAATGGGGTCCCATTGTCCTTCCCTAGTCCCTGGTTGTGTTTTAGACAATGGTCTTAATAAACCCCTAAGTGGTTCCGCCAGGGTTATGAAGAGGCGCAGGCCTCTCCATAATTTCGGCACATCCAGTGGCAGTTCTAAATGTAGGACATTTTTAATATCCTCAAGCAGAGGATTTTGAATACTATGATCTCCTTATGTTGCCTTGTGTACAACAAGAGGTGCTGGCTCTTACACATATTTTATTTTCAACCGCAGTGGGGAGAAAGAGTTAAGGTCTTTTCATAGTTCAAAGGGGTTTTCCAGGATTTTGATACGGATGACCTATAATCAGGGTAGGTCATCAGTATCTGATCGGTGGTGGTCTGACACCTGGGGCCCCCACCAATCAGCTGTTTGAGAAGGCCTTCTCCATGCTTACCATGCACAGCACCATATAATATACGCACTTAGCCCCACTGAAGTGCTTTTTTTTTTTTTTATTCAAAAAAATTAAAAAATTACAAAACCATAATTATACAGATTTTTTTTCCATAAATCAAAAATATATCATATACATTCTCCTGTTCACATTAACCTTATTAAACCCTACCATTTTGTCCACTTCTTTATAAATTTTTGATGCCCATTTTTAAATTTCCTATACCAAAAGGACTCATATTTTTTTATTTTATCCATCAAATCCATCCAATTTTTCTTATTTGGTACCTCAGGAACCATCCAATTTCGTAAAATAATCACTCAAAATTTCCACCAGGTTAATCAACAAATCGGACTTAAATGGAGGAGAGAGAAATCGCGATATATCTAAAACGGAAGTCCATCAGACCCCGGAGAGGTATTTCCTGTGATTGACCCAAGGGCAGCTCTTATTTCCTCCATTGTAATTTCCCCTTTTAATTCTTTTAGATTTTCTAAGGGAACCCTGGGCACTCTTATACTATGTAGGAACTCGTGTATCTCCACATCATTCCCCGCCCTTTCAGAGGAATATAATGTTTGGAAATAATCCACAAATCCTTCACTTATCTCTTCCCAAGAGGAGACTACTCGCCCATCCATCATTTTAATAGATTTGATATCCACCCTACTATTATGCCTATTAATAATATTGGAAAGGAGTTTATTTGGTCTTCCTCCCTCTAGAAAGGTCTTCTGGCCTTGAAAAAATATTTGGTTTTGAGTCTTTGCCTTAATAAATTCGGTATATTTATCCTGATGGCATTTTAGTTCTTTCAAATTTTCCAGGGACCCATTCTCATCATACTTTAATGAGGCTTCTTCGATTTTCATTTCTATGTCCCCTTCTTCTTTTTTTTGATTTTTATTATATCTCGATATTTGTTTCAAAAAGATTCCCCTCATAAATGCTTTAAGTGCATCCCATACCACTAATTTCTTAGCGGATCCCAAATTTAACTCCCAAAAGGTTTTTATCTCCTTTATGAAATATTCATCTCTATCCAACAACCTAATCCCATAAGGATTCAACCTAAATTGGCTATATCTTTTGGGTGCTTCCATGTCTCCAAGCTCCGCTACCAAGGGGGCATGGTCCGAGACCGTTTTAGGTCCATATTTTATCCTTTTCACCTCCCTCAGAGCTCTTCTATTCACAAGTATCAAATCGATCCTGGAAGCAGTTGCATAGGAAGCACTAAAGCAGGAAAAGGTTTGCTGCTCAGGATTCAGGGCTCTCCAGGCATCGTACCAACCAACCTCCGCACAGAACTTGGAAAGAGGGGAGCGCCCCTTACCACTACATATGTTTTTAAAACCTTTACAATCCCTCTCATAATCCCAAATACAGTTAAAGTCTCCAAGCACATAAAGATATGAATATTCTATCTTGTGTAAAAATTCCACCAGGTTAATCAACAAATCGGACTTAAATGGAGGAGCTATATAGGCAAAAGCTAACAGCACAGGTTTACCCTCCAGGTTCCCAAATAGAAAGATAGATCTTCCCTTTTTATCTATCCTCGATCGTTTAATAACAAAATCTACCTTCCTGTGGACAAAAACAGAAACGCCTGAGGAAAAGGCAGAATATACAGAATGAAATTCAGCAACTGTCCAGCTCCTTTTAACTGAATTAACTGTCTCACTTGTTAAATGAGTTTCCACCAGGCATATAATCCCTGGTAGCTGTTTTTGAATCATTGTAAAAATTCACATTCTTTTAATTTTATCGGCCATTCCTCGGATGTTCCATATCATTACTTTAACCGTATTCTAAACAAAAAAAAAAAAACACACCCCTCTCTCTCTCCTTCCCAACCCTCCCCCCCTCCGTGTAGTGAATACATAAATGCTCCACTACTCATCCTAAGAGATACTCCCTACCCCCCCCTCCCTCCAATTTCATACATATGAGGAAAAGGACCGGCACTTTTCATATTTTTTCCCTATCCATCCATTCTGCTAATTCTACGGCACTGTTGAAGAAGCTAATCTGTTCTCTGTATATTATACGCATCTTTGCAGGAAATAATAGAGAAAAATTGACCTTTGCCTGTCGCAATCTTTTCTTCAAGTCCCGATATGAGGCTCTCTTTAATTGTGTCTCTCAGGCATAATCTGTGTACAGTGCTATTTTTGACCCATTGTAAATAATGTCCCCTCTTACCCGGAAACTATGAAGAATACTGTCCCTATCCCCTGAGCACAGGAGTTTGATTAACATGGTTCTGGGTAGGCTACCTGGGGGAGGTTTTTCACTTGGCACCCTATGAGCTCTCTCGATTCCAAATACTTGTGAAAAAGTTGTCCCCCTAAAATTTTCTTGGACCCATTCAATACAAAACTTGACTGGGTCATCTCCCTCAGAGCCCTCCGGTAGTCCCACCATACGAATATTACATCTACGAGATCGGTCCTCAAAATCTATAAGTTTTTGCTTAATTAATACATTTTCTAACTTTACTTCCTCTAACCCTCTATCCAGTTCCTTTTGAGTGTTTTACAAACTGGCCACTTGCCAATTCTTGCGTTACCTCTCGATATTTTGCTTGGTCTTGGCGAATCAGCATAATATCGGTTAGTACCGTTCCCATCTGTGTCTTAAATTCTGCCATTGATTTATTACAGTTAACAATCTCTGACAGTATTTCTTTCAACATATCGGAAGAGCTGGACCTCCCAGAGAGCTCTGGATTCCCATCCATATCTAATTCCTGAGTTTCCTGTACTGCACTACTAGGGCCCTCTTCCAATCCTTGTTTGTTTCCTTGTTCCCTATGTGTACGCCCCCTAGTCGGTACATTGGGAGATTTTAAAATTTTTTCGATACTCCTGGATCTCCCTACTTTCTCTTTAGGGGGTGAGCTCACAGCTCCCCCTCCTGACCTCCTAACCTGATTTACCTTAGGTGGCATCTCTATTCAATTCAAATAGTTCCTCTCTTCTATATATGAATTTTCTAGATACACCAGAAGGGCAACCCCAATCCCCAATACACAAAGCTTAGAGTTTACATACCATAGGGCCTATTAAGTGGCCAACCTATATCACAAGTACAACGAGTTATAACCCTTACCCCTCTGAAAACCATCCAACTCTCTCCCACTGATTATCCTTCTGTGTGAATTCCCTGAGTCCAGGGCCTAAGCTCCTCTGATCACAGGGGACTAACACAGATCCAGACACCCTCAACCAGCAAACTTGTTTTTCTCCAAACGAAAGAGAGAAAAAAAAACAAAAACAAATTACAGTCTTTATGTTTGCATGGTGTAAAACAAGTGTCCAATGGGGTTAACCCCTATAATACTTAAGACTGTTAACACAGCAGTTTTCTCTGCTTTCTTGATTGAAAAGCCAAGGGGATAGATCTTACTCCTATATCACGACCTTAATAAATACTTTCAGCAGGTAATCTCAGACAGTTCACAATTTGCAAATATTCCAGTCTTTACGCTTGCATAGTGTAAACAACTGTCCAATGGGGTTAGCCCCTATAATACTTAAAGGGGTTGTCCAAGTTATGAAAAAAAAAAATATAGCACTGTAAATCTGATGGGCAGCAATTAGAGATGAGCGAGCACTAAAATGCTTGGGTGCTCGTTATTCGAGTCGAACTTTTCCCGATGCTTGGGTGCTCGTTTCGAATAACGAACCCCATTGAAGTCAATGGGAGACTCGAGCATTTTTTGCAGGGGACCAAGGCTCTGCCTAGGGAAGGCTGGGTGAAAACCTGGAAACCTCAGAAAATGATGGAAATGGACAGGAAACAGCAGGGGCAGCATGCATGGATGCCTCTAAAGCTGCCTAATCCCACCATTACCCCAAATTCTCAGGCAACAGCCTGGTGGTTACCCTCATGGCAATTGTGCTCACCCAGACAAAGAAAGGTGAGGCACATGCCCATCACATGTTAGGGAAGCACCCAACTAGGTGCAACGAAGGTCCATCACCGCCAATTTTCAGGGACAAGGTAATGGTGACCCACTTAAAAATGCTGCCTGACAACCTGGCGGTGAACCCCTGATTGTCTGTCTTTCAATAAGATTGCAGTGTAAAGCATGGTGGTGAGCCTCAGTAATAAGATTGCAGTGTAAAGCATGGTGGTGAGCCTCAGTATGACTTTTGGATGGAGATTGCATGTGGTCACGTACTCCCTGGAACCCCATAGTCACCCCTTCTCTGATGTGCTACCCCAGAACATTCTCTGCCCCAATTCGCAAGACCTTTTGCAGTCTCCGTGTGCTGACAGTGGGGATTTACCAGTGTTGTCTGAGGAGGTGGTGGACAATGGCGAGACACAGGTGTCGGGGGGTGAGGTAGTTGTATGGGAAGCAAGTTACAGTGGGGACTCCTTGGGGGACTTTCTCATGATGGGACAGATTCAACTTGGGTGGATCAGGCACAGGAACAGATCAATTTTTTTTTTTTTGTGTTTATGTAACTTTTATTTAGCACAAATAACCACAGAGATATTTATTCGTTCTCTTCGCTGCGCAGTCTGGCGTTGGGGTTCGTCACTTTGATGGCGAGCTGTGCCGCTTTCTCCACAATGGTCTTTCGGTTCTTTGAGGAGACGTTGAGGAGATCAGTGAAATTCAGTGAATGACGATGCAGGACCCAAACTTAAAAATTTAGCATCAACCGGTACAGTCGTAAATTATGAGCTTGATCAAGTGTGGCATGTGTTCTATGTATTCTTCTCAGTTTAATACCGTATATGGCAGCTATCCGGAAAAATAGCTTGGAGAGAGAGAAAGATAGGAAAAAGACGTAAATTGTTTGGAGAGAGGGCCTGTAGGTGGACCTCCGGAAAAATTGTTTGGAGAGAGGGCCTGTAGGTGGACCTCCGGAAAAATTGTTTGGAGAGAGGGCCTGTAGGTGGACCTCCGGAAAAATTGTTTGGAGAGAGGGCCTGTAGGTGGACCTCCGGAAAAATTGTTTGGAGAGAGGGCCTGTAGGTGGACCTCTGGAAAAATTGTTTGAAGAGAGGGCCTGTAGGGGGCCCTCCTGAAAAATTGTGGTAAATGAGTGCCAGTTGGACCTCTAAAAAATGGCGTTTTTTTGGTCAGCGTTAGGCAAGAAGACAACATGGAGGAGGAGGAGGAGTAGGAGGAGTAGAGAAGTGGAATCGGATACATAAGTAATGTTAATCTTTAGCTGGTTTCCCCCGGAGGAGATTTGAATTCCGGTGAAATCCAGGCTTTGTTAATTTTAATAAGCGTCAGCCTGTCAGCGCTGTCAGTTGACAGGCGTGTACGCTTATCGGTGATGACGCCACCAGCTGCACTGAATACCCGCTCTGACAGCACGCTAGCGGCAGGGCAGGCCAGCACCTCCAAGGCGTACAGCGCCAGTTCAGGCCACGTGTCCAGCTTTGAAACCCAGTAGTTGTATGGAGCAGAGTGATCGCTAGGGACGTTGGTATGGTCAGCTAAGTACTCCCTCATCATCTTTCTGTACAGCTCCAGAAACTATCGTAGAGCTAACTCACACCCTGCTGACGGTGGCTATTTTGACTGCGACCCAGACAAATGTCGCACAGAGATTTTTGGGATCAAGCTATATACGTGAGAGCAAAAGACCCGGTTGGATTAAGTGACCTACAGAAAGTGTCACCTGGACAGAAAATACAGATTGTAGTGAGTGTACTGAACTGTGACACACAGAATGGTTCCACACTGCTGTGTCAAATGGATTCGTATCACTGAGCTAAAACAACAAAAAAACTATTTTTTTTAAATATTTTTTTTTATATATTTTTTTTTTTAGTTTTGTTTTTTTTGGAACGTGACATGCAGAAACTATCGTAGAGCTAACTGACACCCTGCTGACGGTGGCTATTTTGACTGCGACCCAGACAAATGTCGCACAGAGATTTTTGGGATCAAGCTATATACGTGAGAGCAAAAGACCCGGTTGGATTAAGTGACCTACAGAAAGTGTCACCTGGACAGAAAATACAGATTGTAGTGAGTGTACTGAACTGTGACACACAGAATGGTTCCACACTGCTGTGTCAAATGGATTCGTATCACTGAGCTAAAACAACAAAAAAACTATTTTTTTTATATATTTTTTTTTTTAGTTTTGTTTTTTTTGGAACGTGGCGTGCAGAAACTATCATAGAGTTAACTCACACCCTGCTGACGGTGGCTAAACTCCCTAAAAAAAGGGGTTATATATGGCGATAGCTGCACTACTAGTGCCAGCCAGCCAGCCAAGCCAGGAGACAAAAAAAAAAATTCTTGTAGCCCTTAGAAGGGCTGTTGGGTTCTTGGGAGATCACTCCTGCCTAACAAAGAACTAAATGCAGGCCCTAACACTCTCCCTGAAACGCAGCAGCTCTATCCCTAACGACATCCAGACAGCATCTGAGCCGAGCACCGCGGCCAGTCACTAGTATATTACAGGGTCACCTGATCAGGCCAGCCAACCCCTGCTATCGACATGTAAGGGCCCCACGTGATGCTGGGTGTACCGAAGAGTCTCCTGGCTTGTGATTGGCTGAGTTTTTAGGCGCCAAAAATGCACAATGCGGAAGCGAGCACGTACGAGTACCGTAATACTCGAACGAGCACCAAACTCGGACGAGTATGCTCGCTCATCTCTAGCAGCAATATATAACTAAGTTCAGCAAGTTTTAGGCAAAAAAAAATCTCTATTTCCTCATTTCCCTGGTTCTCTTCTGGCCTTTGTTTACATGCAATAACAACAATCTCAGCCGGGCCCCCTCCCCCTGTTCTGGAAAGGGAGTGAATACAAGTGCTAAGTGACATGTCTGCCTGCTAGAATACTCAGCAGCATGTTGTATGTGTAGGACTACAAGTCCCAGCTGTACAATGACACTGCTGATACACACAGGAAATTCTCCCTACCTGTTCTTGTACAATACAATTCTTCTATAGCTCCTTGCCCAGCATTTGTCTATCTCACTGCTGCAACTACTATTTGTTGTAAAGCCTTGAGCCCTCAGTGTGTTCTGGCTGAAGGGGTTTATGTTTTATCTGAAGGAATCCAGGGAGAGAGCAGATAGCAGCCCGGCAAAGGAAGGGGGCGTGGCCAGTGACCTCTCGTGTACAGACTGTTATCTGAACTCTGAGGCTTGTGCACGAAACATCACAGACCAGGGAGATAAGCTGACATCACAGGTCATGTGACCCTCAGTCAACTCTGAGAAACCAGCAGCTTTAGAAACACAAAGTATATGGGAAAGTTGTAATAAATGACAAGTAAGAAACATATAAAGAACAAAAAAATAACTCGGACAACCCCTTTAAGACTGTTAGCACCACAGTTTTTTCTCTGCTTTCTTGATTGAAAGGCCAGGGGGGGTAGATCTTACTCCTATATCACGGCCTTAATAAATACTTTCAGCAGGATAGTCTCAATTCACAGTTTGCAAATGTTCCAGGCTTCCTCATTAAAGACCAAGGAAATCCTCTCTCCAAACTCCAATGGAAAGAAATCCGAGTCCCATTACGCAAAGTCTGCCGACCAATTCAGCCTCTCTTGCCATACACCACACTCCCGCCTTGAATCACCCCGGATACTGTGTAGAATCAAAAGGAGGACATCATAGTTCTCATAAAATCCAGACTCAAAAATAAAACATAAGAAGGCGTAGAAATGCCAACCACATTCCCTATAGGCTTCAGCCTTGCTCCTTTGTGAGCACCAGCGCCAGCGTTACCTAGGGATCAGATGCACGGTTGATTCAATGCCTCAATGAGCGGGTGCTGGAGAACGCCATGTCCGTGTGTGCAGGCTGGAGCCCGGGCTTTCCTCCACTCCATCGCCCCAGGCTCCCAGCCTATATAGCACCTGTACATCTGGCCAATCACTAGCAGCACCCTCATCCCCTGAGCGGGATTCCCAATCAAGCTACCGACCACTTCACCTCGGAGGTGCGCTACCAGCCATCCCTTGCCAGACTCTCTCCGTCTCGACTAGTCCTGCCTTCCTCCACCTCGGGCGTTCTCCTTCCCTGCCGATCACATGACCGCGGTTGTAACATAATGCCGCCAACATTCATCCCGGAGACCGCTGGAGATCCATGCCCATCTCTCCTCATCATGGCCGGCCTATTCCTCGTAGCTCATCGCCCTCACGGAGATCAGGAGGGGAGGGTCAATCAGGGGAAAGCACGGAGCGCGGCTAACGCGTCATGACGCTAACTCCACCTCTTTTTTTTTTTTTTTTAAATGACTATATGCTATATTGTTCACCCTATTAGACACCCCTATCCATTAGTGATTAGTGAAGTTCTCAAAAATTTAAATTCAAATTACTTTGTCATTGTTACAGGGCCAAGATTCAGCCCTGTTTTCATATTTAAATTGGACACATGGTTGAGTGACTAACACCACTTTGCCATGTGATTTCATAGTCTTGACCCCGCCCCTTCCTGTGCTTACATCACAAGTACAAGGAATTGGGGAGGCAGGTGTTAATATACCTGGCCACTGGGCATGCGGGGGAGGACCAGCTTCCTGTGAGTCTTAGATGGATGACGACCATACATCTAAGGCTAAGTATCTTTTGTCAGTTAGACTATAGGCCATTACATGGTGTATTATACTGATGTGACCATGATATTGAAATATTTGTATATGTGTATGTAGTACTTGAGTAAAGGTTGTCTTATGTTATATCGCAGGGTTACTGTTATTCCTGTGATACCAAGTCACCATACTGGGGTATAAACTGTGAACATCCCACGAGCTAGGGGAAAAGGGGAATTTGACTGTTGTCTTCTGATAATTGGTAATAGGCGCCCCTTTCACACCAGTTTTGTAGACAGCGGGTGGAATGAAAGGGAACAACAATAGCAGGTCTGAGGTCTGATGGGAGCACAATACGCTGATCTGAGGTCTGATGGGGGCACATTAAGCTTATCTGAGGTCTGATCGGGGCAGATTAAGCCGATCTGAGGTCTCATGGGGGAACATTCTGCTGATCTGAGGTCTGATGGGGGCACATTCTGTTGATATGAGGTCTGATGGGGGTACATTCTGCTGATCTGAGGTCTGATGGGGGCACATTCTGCAGATCTGAGGTCTGATGGGGGCACATTCTGCTGATCTGAGGTCTGATGGGGGCACAATACGCTGATCTGAGGTCTGATGGGGGCACATTAAGCCAATCTGAGGTCTGATGGGGGCAAGGGACTGTTAGTTTAGTGATGGAAAAGCTGGGGACAGATTTCCTTTAACATAGGAGTCCCCTTTTTTACTCCTATTAATACTATATTTTACTGCATTATGTGGTAGAGTATTTAGAGTAGGGTATGTAGAAAGTCTATTGTACTGTACTTAACAGCATAGATGATCTAGCAGTTTATATAGTCATCTTGCTAATACAGTATTATAACCACAACTAGTAGTATGTGCCTGTGAAGTTGAAAACGTGCGTTTGGGAAGCCAATAAGTGGGGGGGCCCACTCAAGTATGTTTCGCCCCCACATGTGCTGAACCTCTAGCTACGCCTCTGATCAGGCCCTTAGTGAGCTGTACCCAGAGAAGCCTGATTACAAACTGTTTTTGTCATGACTTATCTGTACTATTGATTTTATGCAAATTTGTTTAAAGTTATCACTTAAACATGCTCCATGTATGAGGGAGTCGGAGTCTGAGTCGGGAGTCGGAGTCGGGGCTTTGGCTTACCGACTCCACAGCCCTGCCACCATTAAAGGAAAATTTACACTTGCCAATTACCGCCTGATTCACTGGTTTTCACACAAGTGTAATAATAAAGTGGTCAGTGTTAATAAAGGAGATAGATGATAAAACTATCCTTTATCACTGAACATCAGTGGTGAGGCTGTAAAAATAATTATTAAAATTAATAAATGTAAATGCCACTTCCTGCTACCTAGCACATAGTCTGGTCCTGGTGATCAGTGGTGTGGAATGTGTTCCCCAGGGCTCATTTGCTCTATTCGGAAATACAGGGCATACTATAGTATTATGTACTGTAATATAATGGAATCTATCCTGCAAATATATTAGCCCTACCCCCCCCCCAAGTAATAGTACATTTAGTGACTATATATTACCAACTGAGACTAAAAAATACCACCATACTGGATAATAGTTTGATACTATGATTGGTTAACAAAGATTGCAACATTTTAGCCTCATACCATGACTGTATAACACGACCAAACATTTACTGAATAACACCGTCCTACAGTGACTACAGTGACTGGATAACATCACCATTGCACCATGCCGCTATACAAAGACTGGATAATGCCACCATACAGTGACTGAATAATGCCGCCATGCAGTGACTGGATAATTCCGCCATACAGTGACCGGATAACACCGCCATAGAGTGACTAGATAATGCTGTGACTGGAGAGCGCCATAGTTATCCATAGTACAGGGTAAGAGGCACATTACAGGGGTATAAAGGGGCTCAGTACAGAGTATAAAAATGGGGCATAGTGAAGGGTATAAATGGGCACAGTACAGGGTAGGGGGCATAGTACAGGGTGCGTTAAAGGGGCACAATACAGGGTATGGGCACAATCCAGGGTATCAGACTCACCGATCTTGGTCAGGCTGGCCATCAGGATCCATACAGCCACCAGATAGGAAGTCTGAAGCAGAAGGTCGGTGGCACTGGCTGGCAGACAGGCATCAACAGCGGAGGCAGACGAGCGAGGATTGAGACACAGTGCTGCTCAGATGCGCTGGTGCTTTTCCTTGGCTGTCTGTCACTTCCTCTTGGAGGGCCCTGTTTGTCACTGAAGTATGGCTAAAACTATAGCTATAGAGCAGCAGCCACCTCTCTCCTATCTCTTCCTCTTGTTCCTTAAGCAAGGGCCGCACCATTGCTGCCCCCACCCCACCCCCACCCCTTGCAGGTAACCAGGTCACCACAAGGAGAGGGAGAAATTATTAAAAAAAAACACAAAGACAAAAAAATTTACTGGCGCCGCCCATCCCTCTGGGTCCCGCCCTAGGTACATGCTCTGGAGTGCTCTGAATATAACACTTTTCAGAATTAAAAATAGAAAAATGCCGTTTTTAATATACCAAATAAAGTAACGGAAATAGATAAAAAACGAATTCTTGCAAAAGATTGTTTTGACATGTACTATGTCTGTCTGTGAAGACCCAGTGAGTGGAGTTCATGGTCATCTGAATCATTCTGAAGTTTGTAGAAAAGCTGAATATTGTACAGAGGATGAATCACAAGGCATAACACACTAAAAATATAAATGAAGATTAAGTGTTCGTTTCTAGAGATGAGCGAGTAGTGTTCGATCGAGCTGGTATTCGATCGAATACTACGATATTCGGCGTGCTCGATTTCTTTCGAGTATAACGGCGATGGCGCACTTAGAATTCGTTTCCCCTCCCACCTTCCCTGGCGCTCTTTTTCCACCAATCACCATGCAGGGGGGGTATGACAGGCACGCTGAGCACGCTGGCAGCGCGAAAACGGCGTCTACATGCATTGGCTGGAAAAACCATGTGACCTCGAATATTAAAAACTCAGCTCTTCCTGCTCGTACGCATATGCTGCGTGAACTTAGTCAGGGACAGAGGCTGGAGAAGGGAGAGATAGGTTTTAGCTGTTGGACAGGCAGGAGCGTGATTAAAAGCCCTTATCAGGGCTACTATAGTGCAGTGATAGCTTTTACTACAATATACACTCTGCAGAGAACGTCTGCTGTATTCAGGGATAGCTGCCTGGAGTAGGGACAGAGAGAGGCATTAGTGGTGTATTAGGTGCTCTGCTACATACCAAACTATATTGGCACTACTGCTGTGTACCTTGAACTATAAAATATTATAGGCCTTATAATTGGCAACTGTACTGTGCGTTCTCTTGCAAAGTAATTTCTCATACCTGGTGTTCATACACACCGTCTGATCACTTAGTACACGGCTGTGTACCTTGAAAAATACAATATATAGGCCTTTTCATTGGCAACTGTACTGTGCGGTTCTCTTGCAAAGTAATTTCTCATACCTGGTGTTCATACACAACGTCTGATCACTTAGTACACGGCTGTGTGTACCTTGAAAAATACAATATATAGGCCTTTCAATTGGCAACTGTACTGGTGCGTTCTCTTGCAAAGTAATTTCTCATACCTGGTGTTCATACACACCGTCTGATCACTTAGTACACGGCTGTGTACCTTGAAAAATACTAATATATAGGCATTATAATTGGCAACTGTACTGTGCGTTCTCTTGCAAAGTAATTTCTCATACCTGGTGTTCATACACACCGTCTGATCACTTAGTACACGGCTGTTGTACCTTGAAAAATACAATATATAGGCATTATAATTGGCAACTGTACTGTGCGTTCTCTTGCAAAGTAATTTCTCATACCTGGTGTTCATACACACCGTCTGATCACTTAGTACACGGCTGTGTACCTTGAAAAAATACAATATATAGGCCTTATAATTGGCAACTGTACTGTGCGTTCTCTTGCCAAAGTAATTTCTCATACCTGGTGTTCATACACACCGTCTGATCACTTAGTACACGGCTGTGTACCTTGAAAAATACAATATATAGGCATTATAATTGGCAACTGTACTGTGCGTTCTCTTGCAAAGTAATTTCTCATACCTGGTGTTCATACACACCGTCTGATCACTTAGTACACGGCTGTGTACCTTGAAAAATACAATATATAGGCATTATAATTGGCAACTGTACTGTGCGTTCTCTTGCAAAGTAATTTCTCATACCTGGTGTTCATACACACCGTCTGATCACTTAGTACACGGCTGTGTACCTTGAAAAATACAATATATAGGCATTATAATTGGCAACTGTACTGTGCGTTCTCTTGCAAAGTAATTTCTCATACCTGGTGTTCATACACACCGTCTGATCACTTAGTACACGGCTGTGTACCTTGAAAAATACAATATATAGGCATTATAATTGGCAACTGTACTGTGCGTTCTCTTGCAAAGTAATTTCTCATACCTGGTGTTCATACACACCGTCTGATCACTTAGTACACGGCTGTGTACCTTGAAAAATACAATATATAGGCATTATAATTGGCAACTGTACTGTGCGTTCTCTTGCAAAGTAATTTCTCATACATGGTGTTCATACACACCGTCTGATCACTTAGTACACGGCTGTGTACCTTGAAAAATACAATATATAGGCCTTATAATTGGCAACTGTACTGTGCGTTCTCTTGCAAAGTAATTTCTCATACCTGGTGTTCATACACACCGTCTGATCACTTAGTACACGGCTTGTGTACCTTGAAAATACAATTATATAGGCATTATAATTGGCAACTGTACTGTGCGTTCTCTTGCAAAGTAATTTCTCATACCTGGTGTTCATACACACCGTCTGATCACTTAGTACACGGCTGTGTACCTTGAAAAATACAATATATAGGCCTTTAATTGGCAACTGTACTGTGCGTTCTCTTGCAAAGTAATTTCTCATACCTGGTGTTCATACACACCGTTCTGATCACTTAGTACACGGCTGTGTACCTTGAAAAATACAATATATAGGCATTATAATTGGCAACTGTACTGTGCGTTCTCTTGCAAAGTAATTTCTCATACATGGTGTTCATACACACCGTCTGATCACTTAGTACACGGGCTGTGTACCTTGAAAAATACAATATATAGGCCTTATAATTGGCAACTGTACTGTGCGTTCTCTTGCAAAGTAATTTCTCATACCTGGTGTTCATACACACCGTCTGATCACTTAGTACACGGCTGTGTACCTTGAAAAATACAATATATAGGCCTTATAATTGGCAACTGTACTGTGCGTTCTCTTGCAAAGTAATTTCTCATACCTGGTGTTCATACACACCGTCTGATCACTTAGTACACGGCTGTGTACCTTGAAAAATACCAATATATAGGCCATTATAATTGGCAACTGTACTGTGCGTTCTCTTGCAAAGTAATTTCTCATACCTGGTGTTCATACACACCGTCTGATCACTTAGTACACGGCTGTGTACCTTGAAAAATACAATATATAGGCTTATAATTGGCAACTGTACTGTGCGTTCTCTTGCAAAGTAATTTCTCATACCTGGTGTTCATACACACCGTCTGATCACTTAGTACACGGCTGTGTACCTTGAAAAATACAATATATAGGCATTATTAATTGGCAACTGTACTGTGCGTTCTCTTGCCAAAGTTAATTTCTCATACCTGGTGTTCATACCACACCGTCTGATCACTTAGTACACGGCTGATGTACCTTGAAAAATACAATATATAGGCATTATAATTGGCAACTGTACTGTGCGTTCTCTTGCCAAAGTAATTTCTCATACCTGGTGTTCATACACACCGTCTGATCACTTAGTACACGGCTGTGTACCTTTGAAAAATACAATATATAGGCATTATAATTGGCAACTGTACTGTGCGTTCTCTTGCAAAGTAATTTCTCATACATGGTGTTCATACACATCGTCTGATCACTTAGTACACAGCTGTGTACCTTGAAAAATACAATATATAGGCCTTATAATTGGCAACTGTTACTGTGCGTTCTCTTGCAAAGTAATTTCTCATACCTGGTGTTCATACACACCGTCTGATCACTTAGTACACGGCTGGTGTACCTTGAAAAATACAATATATAGGCATTTATAATTGGCAACTGTACTGTGCGTTCTCTTGCAAAGTAATTTCTCATACCTGGTGTTCATACACACCGTCTGATCACTTAGTACACGGCTGTGTACCTTGAAAAATACAATATATAGGCATTATAATTGGCAACTGTACTGTGCGTTCTCTTGCAAAGTAATTTCTCATACCTGGTGTTCATACACACCGTCTGATCACTTAGTACACGGCTGTGTACCTTGAAAAATACAATATATAGGCCTTTCAATTGGCAACTGTACTGTGCGTTCTCTTGCAAAGTAATTTCTCATAC
>ONZH01012712.1:0-5000 GCA_900303285.1 Rhinella marina
GACATTAGAAGGCTTTGAATTTTAGAAGCAATTCTGAATTTTTTAAAGAAAATTTCCAAACCTACTTTTAGTACTAATTCAGTTATGAAGTCATTTTGTGGGACATACATAGTAGAAGTCACTAAATTTGACTCCATTTTAGAAACTACACCCCTCAAATTATTCAAAACTGATTTTACAAACTTTGTTAACCCTTTATGTGTTCCATAAGAATTAAAGGAAATGGAGGAGACATTTCAAAACTTCACTTTTTTTACAGATTTTCCATTTTTACCCATTTTCCTGGAACGCAGCAAGGGTTAACAGCCAACAAAACTCAATATTTATTACCTTGAGTCTGCAGTTTATAGAAACACCTCATATGTGGTCAGAAGGGAAGGAGCACCATGAGTTGCCATATTCGCATTTAAAGACCCCCTGATGCACCATCCTACAGTAGAAACTCCAAACAAGTTATCCAATTTTGGAAACCACAATAGAAAGGTGACAGTTTTATTCCTACTATTTTGGGGTGATTTTTGATAGCTCGATATTATGCTTTTTGTGAAGTAAGTAAACCACAAAATGGTTGTTCTGGCAACGTTTTTATTTTTTATGGAGTTCTCCTGCCAGGATAGATCATGAGTTATATAGAGCAGGTTGATACGAAAATGACAGTACCAAATATGTGTACTTTTATTAATTTTTTTTGTTTGAGTTACATAATTTTAATTAATTACTTTTTATCTTCATTTTCTGAAAGCTACATTTCTTTTATTTTTCATCTGATCATCTTGTGTTGGGGCTGTTTTTGCAAGAAGAGCTGACATTTTTATTGGTACCATTTTTGGGTACATATGATTTTTTGATCATTTAAGATTACACTTTTTTGGGACAAGATGACCAAAACTTGCTATTTTGGCACAGTTTTTATTTTTTTTTAACAGCGTTCCTCTGAGGGTGTAGATCATGTGATATTTCTGTACAGCAGGTCATTATGGATATAGCAATACCTAATATGTCTAGTTTAAGAATTTTTGAAAAAAAATCATGTTTTTGTGTCTTCATTTTCTGAAAGCTATATTTCTTTTATTTTTCTGCAGATCAATGTTTTTGCAGGAAGAGCTGATGTTTCTACTGGTACCATTTTTGTGTACATATCATTTTTTGATCATTCAATATTACACTTTTTTAGGGCAAGTTGACCAAAAAATGACCATTTTAGGGCAAGTTGACCAAAAAATGACCATTTTGGCCCTTTTTTTAATTTTTAACACGTGACAGGGTACATCATGTCACTTTTTTATTGTTTATTTTTGTTAAGTTTTACACAGTAAAAGTATTTTGAAAAGAAAAAAATCCTGTTTTTCAGTTGCCATTTTCTGAAAGCCATATTTATATTATTTTTATGGTGACTGTCTTATGTGGGGGCTCATGATTTGCGGGATGTGGTCATGGTTTCATTGGTACCGTTTTGAGGTGCATATGACTTTTTGATCCTTCGCTATTCATATACCCCGCCTGTAAGAATTGCTCCGCCCTCCGTACTGTGTCACTGCCGAGGGCGCGAACCCGGGATGCTACAGTGCGCACGCACCTGTCACGTCCTCGACGGCGCTGCAGATCACATCCAGGGGCCGTGAGTAGGGGAGGCCTGGGCTGTGACATGCGGGCAATAGTCACGCCCACCGGCTCCCCGCCTCATAGCGCTGGGAAAGGATAGCCACGCTACGGGCTAGAACCAGCCAAATCAGACTGTTAATGCAAGCGCTAACAACAAACAGGTATTTTGAGGCAGACCTAAATGTTATGTTAGCCTACATAAATGTATATACTCAAATGTCATAGAGCATATAACATTAAAAGGGAAGAGAACCATACTTTCATAGACAAATACTAAGATAATAGTCAGATGAGATAGGACAATCACTTCTATCAGATGATAATGTATATCGTGATCTAACAGGTAACAGGAAACTAACATAGGTCACACTAATCCAGATCTAAACAGGACGGGGGGGGGGGGTGATGTTGTAATCACACCAAAGAGGGTACAGAAAGGAGATATTGTCCTATAGGAGAGAGAACTCAGATAAAACACCCAAACAGCAGTTGTTCGTTTAATCCCTGAGGATGGCTAGTCCTGAGTTCAAAAATCCACCAACTTTCTCTCTGGAGGACTTTCCTATTCCAATCTCCCCTTCTAATTGAAACCGGGACCACCTCAATGCCCTTAAATTGAACTGAAGAAAAATCCCCACTATGTTGTATCAAGATGTGCTGAGCCAAGGGAGTGTCCTTTTTGAGCCTAATGTCACTCAAATGTTCCCCCACACGTCCATGCAGCTCCCTATTGGTTTTACCCACATATTCTATGCCGCAGCCACATGTCACTTTGTAGATAACACCCTTTGAACGACAATTTATGAAGTACCTAATTGAGTAACTCCTGCCGGTATTGTTGCTCGTAAAGGTACGCCCTCGCTCAATAAAAGGACAGGCTACACAGCCACTACAGCGGTAGCAGCCCAGTTTTCTGTGGCCACTAATCAGGTGTAGGTGGTGCCTCGCTGTAGTGGCTGTGCACCA
Organism: Rhinella marina; assembly: GCA_900303285.1. Taxonomy (NCBI): domain Eukaryota; kingdom Metazoa; phylum Chordata; class Amphibia; order Anura; family Bufonidae; genus Rhinella; species Rhinella marina. Next base: position 2,569 of record ONZH01012712.1, read on the forward strand.
GGCGATCACGCAGACTACGTCCCCTACGGTAGGTGACCTGTGGACTATCTGAGATGACATTGGCAAAATCTGGGTCACAGTATGGAGTGCGGAGCAATTCTTACAGGCGGGGTATATGAACTTGCGTGGCGTGGCTGGCGTGGTAGATGCAATATGCCTCACCTGTGTGGGCCACTGCATACTGTCTCACATCATGACAGGCAGTGTGTCCCTCTCTCGTTGTGTGGTCCAGATGGAATACTAGTGCTGGTCCTCTTCACATCAAAAGATCGGTCCCCTGAGGAATTGGTGATGTAAACCAAGGAAACGCGTTGGGACAGTTTGAATGTTATCTTATTTCCTAGCTTATAGGGTCTCCCTGTTCTTTCCCCCCTGACGAATTGCTGGGCAGTCAACCCCTGCTCTAGGGACAGTCAGGGACTTGTTAGCTAGTACGCAGCCCTCAGCTCTGATAGAGTGCTTTTACTGACTCCTGCACTATACCTTATTTTGGGGAAGCTTAGTTTGCATAGGGCCTTTCAGGGGCAGAGACCCAGCACCTCTAGATTAGGGTCTGTGTGTTTGTGATACATTTTAGTGGCTGGAATGCACACCTGTTTGGTATTGCACCGGGTTGTGGCATTAGGTGCACTGAGAATTTATATTCATGTTTGTGCGCTATTATTTTAACCCTTTCGCGACCGGAGCTTTTTTCGGTTCTGCAAACAGCCATAACTCTTTTATTTTTCTGTTCACATAGCTATGAGGGCTTTTTTTGCGGGACAGTTTACTTCCAAGCCCCATTTATATTGCATACGGTGTGGGGAAGCGGGAAAAAAATTCCAAACCGGGTGAAATTGCAAAGAAAACGCTATTCCGCTACAGTTCTACGGGTTTCTTATTTACAGCGTTCGATGTGCATTAAAACTGATCCGTTATTTCATTCTATGTCAGTACGAATCCGGCAATACCTAATATGTATAGTTTTCCTGCGTTTCATAGTGATAAATAATTAGAAAGTTGCCCTTTTTTTTTTTCCTTGTCAAATCTTGACCCCTATAACTTTTTGGTATTTATGTGTACAGAGCTGTATGGGGGCTCATTTTTTGCGGGACGATCTGAAGTTTTATTGATACCATTCTGGGGTGTGTATGACTTTTTGATCACTTTTTATTTAATTTTTTTAGAAAAAAAAAGCGACAAAAAACGGCAAATCGCAATTTGGACGCTTTTTTCCGCCACACAATTCGCCGTATTGGAATTTTTTTTTTATATTTTAAAAGTACGGGCGTTTTCAGTCACGGTGATACCCATTATGTCTATATTTATTGTTATTTTAGGTATTTATTTTTTACTTATACGGAAAGGGGGGTGATTTGAACTTTTACATCTTTTTTATTTTTTATATATTTTTTAACATTTTTTTTAAATTTTTTTTGTACTATTAGAAAGCTCATATATGGGCTTATATATTGTGGCTTTTTTTTTTTTTCTTTATGAGCAATTCTGGGTTTTATAGACTCAGAAAGCCATGAATTGCTCATTTCTTATCCTGGCCTGCCATCTAGTGGCCAGAATAAGATTGCAGTTGAAAACTGTAATCCTCACCAGCGAGGATTACAGTTTTCATATGGTGTACAGCACCCCGATTGGCCACACGGGGGTTCTGACACCCCCAGAAGCGAACCTTCCGGGTTACGACTAGATGCCGTGATCACGTGTGATCACGGCATCTAGTCAACCCGAAGACGCCGCGATGGATAGGTAGCGGCAAGTCTCTGTGTTAGAACAGCAGAGCTTGCGGCCAGCGCCCCCGCCGCGACCGGCGGCCATGGCCGCATCGCCAGTGCCGTACATGTCGGCGCTGGTCAAGGGGTTAATTGGATCTAGAAAAGGTTATATTTTAAAGGGTTTTCCGAGTTATATATATTGATATTACACATACCACCATTCATTTCTAGCGAAGATCGTTCCTGACTTGTATGGAAGCGATTCTTCCCATAGAAATGGGCTGGTCAGGTGTAATTACACTATGTTACGCAGCATGTAAACAATGAAGAGGAGGCAGCGCTGATACAGAGCGCTCCTCCTCTTCAAACAGCTGATCGGCGGGGGTGCTGGGTGTCGGACCCCGCCGATCTGATATTGATGATCTATCCTGAGGATAGGGCATCAATAAATTTAACTCGGAGAAACCCTTTAAGTGTTTATCCTCTATATTATTATATACTGGTCATTTAACCCATCAGATGCTGCGGTTAATAGCAACCACAGCATCTGAGCTGTTAGACAGGGGGAGGGGCTCCCTCTGTCCTCCGATTGGAGCCCCCTGCAATGAAATCACAGTGTCCGATTAGTTGCTATGACAGCCTGGGGCCACAGCAAACTGTCTGTTAAGTCATGCCATATAGACTGCAGTAGTATAGTATTGCAGTCTATGGTCTAAGCGATCA